>PVLD010022044.1:0-30120 GCA_004027595.1 Dinomys branickii | reverse complement strand
TCCAGTGCAAATTCCCTAGTATCTTCTCTATAATTTGGTATTTCCTTTAATGTTTTTGTGTTAACTAATGTGAAGATAACTATGTAATACAACATCCAGTTCTAATTCCCTACTATATTCTGTATAACTTTGTATTTTCTGTATTGTTTATGGCTTTTCTGGTTCATATGTCTCCATTCTTTTGTCTTTAAAATAAAATAAAAAAAATAAATCTTGGAAACAACCCAAATGTCCATCAAGTGAGGAATGGATAAGAAAGATGTGGTATATTTATGTAATGGAGTATTATTCAGCTATAAAGAAAGATAAAGTAGAGGTTTTATAGGTAAAGATGCAACTAGAGACCATACTCATAAGTGAAATAAATCAGATTCACATGTTCAAACATTGTTTTTCCTCCCAGTCTAAGAATCTGAAAGAGTAATAAAATCTGAAAGGTACAATAGATATTGTGAAAGGGAAAAGAAAGTGTTCAGTTAGCAAGGAGCAACTGGGATGAAGGAGGGGAGCGGAAAAAGAAAGGAGGAGTAGGAAAAGATATGTATGTGTATACACAGAGTACCTAGGGCAACTGTAGTACTACCAGCTGTTGGTTTACTGAAAGGAGCTGCTAATGTGTAACTGTGTGATCAGTCTCACATGCCCATATCTGGTTATATGTGCCACCATTTTGAGGATGACTTTATGCAATATAACAACCATTGTTAATATCCTATCACCATGTTTTGAAATTCTGTATCATTTTTATTGATCTCTATGCTGTCTTGTTTATGTATTTGTTTTAATTATTTTAGTTTTTTCTTTTGTCTTTAAAATAAAAAACAAATTTTATATGTCTATACAAGGATAGATGGGATATGTGTGTTGCTGTTGTCTGTGGTTTATTGAAAGCAATGGTCAGTACTTAAAAGTTTCATTTTTCTTGACCAATTTTGCATGCTTGAATCTGGTAATCAGAGCGACTGATCTGAAAACAACAATATGTGGTAGAAGAACCATTGTCTGACTGCTACCACCTTTGTATTGCGAAGCTCTGCATCATTTCCAGTTATTGTTATTACTTGTTATTGTCTTTGATTGTTTGATCAATCTTACGTTCTCATGTCTGGTGGACTGGGCAATTTCACTGAAGATAACAGTATGTAGGGCCCCTCTGCCTCTGCAGAACTCTGGGCAGGTGAGTTCTGTGTGTGCTCCGACCTGATTCTCTGGGCAGGGAGGAGCTCGGCCTACAAGCAGCACCTAGGCGACCCCTCTGCCTGTGTGGAACTCTGGGCAGGTGAGGCGTGTGCATGCTGCGACCTGGATTTCTTGGTAGGGAGTAGCTTGGCCCACAAAGCAGCATCTGAGCAGCCTTTTGAGCTGAACTTTTGGCAGAAAGCTTAAGGGACATTCTCTTGAAGAGAAGGAGCCATTGAAGCAGCCTTTGAAACGGACCTTTGCCTAGTGAGCTGCCTGAGTAATCTGTAGCTCAATATTTTGCATCTGATATCCAAAATTGGAAGAAAGAAGAACAAAACTCAGTCTCAGAACTCAACCGCACCCAGAACAATTCCTGGATGCAATGATATAGGAGAACTAGGAAGCCACATACCTGCAAGTTCTGAAATGATTGCATTCGAAATAAAGAAACAACTCTATCAGCCCACAGAACAGATTAAAGCAGAAATAAGCCACATACCTGCAATTTTGGAAACGATCACATCCAAAGTAAAGAAAGAACTCCATCAGGCCACAAAAGAGATTAAAGTAGAAATAATCTCTCAGACAAAAAGTGAAGTGAAAACTATAATGGAAGAAATGCTCCACACGTATAGAGAAGAAATAGATAAAAGAATAGAAGAGAATAGGAAACAAATGGAAATGTTACAAGAGCAATTTAAGAATGAATTACCACGAATGAAAGAGGTCCAAAGAGATTGCCAGGAATTGAAAACTTCCAGTGAAAGCTTGCAAAACTGCTTCAATGAAGCCGAAGATAGAATTTCAGACCTTTAGGACAGCATGGCAGCTAATGAGTGTGAAAGGATGGATCTCATAAAGTCATCAAGGATCCAAGAAAAATCAATCCAACAGCTGCAAGATGAGGCACAAAGAAATAATATCCGAGTAATAGGAGTCAGTGAAACAGCAGGAGACAACACAAATGATATAAAAAGAATATTTGCTGAAATAATAGCAGAAAATTTCCCAAATACGGTAAAAGATACTGAAGCACAGTTAATCAAGGCATATAGAACCCCAACGAGACATAACCCCCCAAAAAACCACACACAGACATATAGTAGTCAAGATCCCAGACATCCAGCAAAAGAACACAATATTAAAAGCTGCTAGAGAAAAGAAACAGATCACCTATAAAGGAAAGCCCATCAGAATTACAGCAGACTTCTCAATGGAAACCATGAAATCAAGAAGAGCTTGGAGCGAGGTATTACAGATTCTGAGACAAAACACTTCCAACCCAGACTGATGTATCCTGCAAAACTATCCTCCAAATTCAATGGAGAAATAAAATATTTCCACGACAAAGAACAACTGAAGAAACTTCATGAGTGCCAAACCAGCATTGCAAAAAGCACTAAAAGATATTCTAGACAGAGAAAAAAGTGAACACAATCTCAAGAAAAACAATAGAAAGGAACCCTCAAACAGAACAAGCAAGTAAACAGATAGCAAAAGTAGGAAAACAACAACAAGTAAATAGCATGACAAGAATAAGCCAACTTATAACCATTATAACCATTAATGTAAGTGGCCTCAATTCACCAGGAGAAAGAGATTCGCAGAGTGGATTAAGAAACACAATCCAACGATATGCTGTATACAGGAAACACATTTTACTCAAAAGGAAATCCACAGGCTGAAAGTTAAAGGATGGAAAACAATTCTCCATGCAAAAGGTTCCCAGAAAAAAGCAGGGGTAGCTATTATGTTTGCAGACAATGTAAACTTCAAACCAAAAACAATCAAAAGAGATAAAGAAGGCCATTACCTACTAGCTAAGGGAAAGCTGCAAGAGGAAGAGATAACAATCGTAAACATTTATGCACCAAATAATGGAGCACCAAACTTTACAAGTCAAATCTTAACAGATGTGAAAAATCAAATCATTAATAACACTATTGTAATAGGGGACCTAAACACCCCTCTGACGCAAAGAGACAGGTCCACTGGACAAAAACTCAGCAAACAAATAACAGACTTGAACCAAAAGTGTGAACAAATGGACTTAGTAGGTGTATACAGAGTGTTCCACCCAACATCAGAATACACATTCTTCTCAGCTGCACATGGGTCTTTCTCTATAAATTGACCACATTCTAGCCCATAGAGCATATCTACCTAAATGCAAAAGAATTGAAATTATCCCATGCATATTATCTGACCACAGTGCAATGAAATTGGAAATTAATGACAAAGAGAACTCCAAAAACCGCATAAACACTTGGAAATTAAACAACAACCTCCTGAATAACCAGTGGGTCACACAAGAAGTTAAAGAAGAAATTAAAAAATACCTACAAACAAATGAAAATTCAAATACAACCTACCGGAATCTGTGGGATGCAGTGAAAGCAGTCCTCAGAGGGAAATTTATAGCGATGAACTCATCTATAAAGAAAACAGAAAGACAGCAAATAAATAGCCTAATGCTACACCTCAAACTTTTAGTAAAAGAGCAACAAGCCAAACTAAAAGCCCAAAGAAGGGAGGAGATTATAAAACTCAGGGCAGAAATTAATGCAATAGAGATGAAGAAAACTCTACAGAAAATTAGTGAATCAAAGAGTTGGTTTTTCAAAAGAATAAATAAAATTGATAAACCCCTAGCCAACCTTATCAAAAGAAGAAGGGAAGATCTCAAATTCATGCAATAAGGAATGAAAAGGATGAAATCACTACAGATCCCACAGAAATTCAAAAGATCATTGAAAATCTTTACTCCTATAGGATAGAAAATTCAGAAGAAATGGACACATTCCTAGAAATGTACAGAGTACCAAAATTGAATCAGGAAGATTCAAAAATCGTGAACAACCCAATATCAATTAATGAGATTGAAAATGTCATTAAAAACTTACCAGCAAAGAAAAGCCCAGGCCCTGATGGATTCACAGCAGAACTCTATGAAACATTCAGAGAAGATTTAAGGCCAACGCTCCTTAAATTCTTCAATGAAATTGAAAAGGAAGCAACTCTCCCTAATACATTTCTGGAGGCAAGTATTATACTGATACCAAAACCAGAGAAGGACCCAACCAAGAAAGAGAGCTACAGGCCAATCTCTCTAATGAACATAGATGCAAAGATACTCAACCAAATGCTAGCAAACAGAATGGAGCAAATCATAAGGAAAATTATACACCATGACCAGGTTGGATTTATTCTAGGAATGCAGGAATGGTTCAATATTCGCAAATCAATTAATGCAATACATCATATCAATACAGCCAAAGACAAAAACCACATGATCATCTCAATAGATGTAGAAAAAGCTTTCGATAAAGTCCAGCATGCACTCATGTTAAAAACCCTAGAAAAAATAGGAATAGATAGCCTCTACTTCAATCTGATCAAAGCTATCTATGACAAACCAATAGCCAACATCATACTAAATGGACAAAAACGGAAAACTTTCACTTTAAAGTCAGGAACAAGACAAGGATGTGCATTGTCACCACTCCTATTCAACATAGTTCTGGAAGTATTAGCCAGAGCAATCAGACAAGAGAGAGAAATAAAAGGAATAAGGATAGGAAAGGAAGAAGTTAAACTATCACTATTTTCAGATGAAATGACACTTTACATGGAGGACCCCAAAAACTCCACAAGAAAACTCCTGGAATTAATTGACAAATTCAGCAGAGTAGCCGGATACAAAGTCAACACCCAAAAATCAATAGCATTCCTATGCACGAACAACAGACAGACTGAGAGTGAAATTGAGGAAACCATAACTTCTACAATAGCATCCAAGAAATTGAAATATTTAGGAATCAATCTAACAAAGAATGTGAAAGATTTATTCAGTGAAAACTACAGTACTCTGAAAAAAGAGATCGAAGAGGATTTCAATAAATGGAAAAACATCCCCTGCTCATGGTTAAGAAGAACCAAAATTGTGAAAATGGCCATATTACCAAAACTGTTGCACAGATTTAATGCAATTCCCATTAAAGTACCATTAGCATACCTGACAGATCTATAGAAAATATGCCTCAAATTCATCTGGAACCAGAAGAGACCCAGAATAGCAAAAGCAATCCTGGGCATTAAGGACAAGTCACGTGGAATCACAATCCTTGACCTGAAACTATACTACAAAGCTACTGTAATAAAATCAACCTGGCACTGGCTCAAAAACAGACCTGATGATCAATGGAACAGACTGGAAGATGCAACCACAATGAAAAACACACTCAGCCACCTAATATTTGACAATGGGGCCAACCAAACTCACCGGAAAAAAGACGGCCTGTTTAATAAATGGTGCTGGAAAAACTGGCTTGCCTCTTGCCGAAAACTGAAAATAGATGCAAGTCTGCCACCATGCACCAAAGTCAAGTCAAAATGGATCACAGATCTCAACATTAAAACAGCAACTCTAAATCTATTGGAAGAGAAAGTAGGCAAAAATCTTGGAGACATAAGAGTAGGCAAAGAGTTCATGAACAAGAATGAAACTGCAGGGGAAACACTCCAAAGAATCAATAACTGGGACCTCATCCTAATGAAAAGTTTTTGCACATCTAAAGAAATCACCAGCAAAGTAAAAAGAAAAAACACAAATTGGGAAAAAATCCTAGCTGGCTGTCCTTCAGACAAAGGTCTTCTATCTAGAACATACAAAGAATTAAAAAACATGTACCTGTCCAAATTCAAAGACCCAATCCAGAAATGGGCATCTGAGATGAATACACAATTCTCAGATAAAGAAATACAAATGGCAAATAAATATATGAGAAAATGTTCCACATCTTTAGTCATTCGAGAAATGCAAATAAAAACAACATTGAGATTTCATCTCACTCCAGTAAGACTGGCCAGTATTAAGAAATCACCGAATAACTAATGCTGGCGAGGCTGTGGAGAAATAGGGACTGTACTGCACTGCTGGTGGGATTGCAGACTGGTGAAACCACTGTGGAGAGCAGTTTGGAGATTTTTCAGCAAACTAGGTCTAGAGGTTCCATTCAAACCAGCTATTCCCCTTCTGGGTATTTTCCCAGAAGATCTGAAAACATCATATCACTGTGATATATATGCACCCATGTTTATAGCAGTGCAATTTGTAATCGCTAAATTGCGGAAGCAACCAAAATGTCCATCCACATAGGACTGGATTAAAGAACTGTTGTATTTTTATATAATGGAATATTACTCAGCTATAAAGAGAGACAGATTTGGGGCCTTTGTAGGCAAATGGTCACACTTAGACACCATACTCATAAGTGAATTAAATCAGAGGTACATGTGCATGCAACGTATTGTGTCACTATTGTAAGAACCTGAGGGTTGGAGTATAAACTAAGGGGCATGAAGGAAATCTGTTCAAAAGTAAAGAACAGATGGGATGAGGGAAAGGAGAAAAGAAAGAAAGAGGCAAATATGTATGTATGTATGTATGTACATGTGTGCAGGATGGCTAACATGGTTCTACTATTGTCTTATGTCACTTTATGGTAAGGAATAGTTGATGACTGGTTGTTTGATCAATCTTGTATGTCTATATGTGTTTTCCTGAGCATACACTTTGAAGTTATCAATATGCAATGCAACAACTATTGCTGGTTTCCTGTTGCTTTGTCTATAATTCAATTTTGATTATGCTGTTATTGTGCTACTTTGTGTCTCTTTGCTAATGCTTTCCTCTTTTTTTGTTGATGTAGTTCTTTTTCTTTTACACTTTAAGAAAATTAAAAAAAATCATATAACAGTATGTAATATAGCAACCATTGTTAATTCCTATCATTTAATTTGAGGTTATGTATTGTTTTTATTTCTTTTGTGTTGTTTTGATTTTGTCTTCAGTGTTGTTAGTTTTTTTAATCTTTAAAATAGAATATATATCTGTTCCATTTATAATGGAATTAAAAGAGCACATATATATATATATATATATATATATATACACACACATATATGTGTACATATGTACATACACACACACACACACACAGGAATTGCATGCATACTAAAAACTGCTAACCATGGCTGTAAGAAATTAAAAATGACAAATATCAGTGAAACATGTCCCATGTTCATGCATTGGAATACTGTATAGTCTTCAAAAAATCACTTCTAAGTAAAGCATGTCACATATTCAACACAGTGTTCCAGGATGTCCATGACAGTTGTTTGCAAAGAAAATAAATAGAACTCCTTCCTAAAATGTATGTGACATGGCAAGTGACCTTGACTATCAAAAAATGACTAAGAAGTGTGAGGCTGGAGATTACACTCATGAACTGCAAACATATTAAAAGATATACTAAAACAATGGTGTAGTGCTACCATTAACACAGACACAGAGTCCAGCAGAATAATATGAGACCACGGAAATAAGCTCTAACATGCAGAGTCATGTGGTTTTTGACAAGGCGGTAAAAGCATTTAATTGAGAAAGGACAACTTCTTCAACAAGTGGTGCTGAATAAAATGGCCAGGTACATGCAGAAGGATGTAGTCGGGTCCTTCAGACCTCATGTACAAACCATGGATCAAAATAGAGTCCTAACCATGATACCCCTGACTGGAGAACTTGTAGGAGAGAATAGGTGAAAAGACGCATAACATGGCATTCAGAAGAGCCGTATGGCTGGGTCTCAAAGGCGGAGACACATGGAGCTGTGTTAGAAAGCTGTGCGGAGCGAATGCAACGGGGAGTGGAATGAAGAATCATCCGGCGGGATTGGAGCAATTACCTGCAAATCACATACTTAATAAGGAGTTCATATTCGCAATGTATTAGGAATGCCTACAACTCAAATCAGGGACCCAAACAGAACACAGGTGCCTCCAGTGAAAAGCAGGTGAAGGGACTGAGTAGATGCCTTTTCAAGGATATACAACTGGCCACAAACACAAGAAAAGATCTTCGGCAACAATAATCGTTAGTGAAATTCAAGTCAAAGCCACAGCAGTGTACCATTTCACCCCATTGCAAAAACTACAAGTGTTGAACACGAGATTGAGAATTTGGGGCCCTAAGGCAGCATTGGTAAAATGGAAAGATGGTACAGCCACTAGGGAGAGAAGTACAGAGAATCCTTAAAAGTTTGAAAAGCAATTCCTGAATGACCCAGCAATCACACATCTAGGTAGACATCCAAAAGCACTGACAGAGGATTCTGAAGAGATAATTTCATGCCCACGTTCTCAGAAGCATTGTCCCCAGTAGACACGAGGCAGAAGCACCCCAGTGTTCCCCATACACGAATGGATTCACAGGATGCATTACACGCTTATATTTAGTCAGTTTCACTATAGAACACTACAACTTACACTCTCCATCTAACCAATTTTGGTAACTGTTACCCTTCTCTCTTGTTTCACCTCCTAATTATCATCGCCAACATATAAGTACCACTGTTTCACTCACTTCCTTCATGAGATCAACATTTTTAGTTTCCACACGTATCTGGGGACATTTGGTATTTGTCTTTCTGTGCCTAGTTCATTTTACTGAACATAGCGTGGCCAGGCTTTCTGACAGGTAATCATGTTTGTGTCCACAGGCTTGGTGTAGTGCACTTCTGGGCATGTGTGGTGGGCGATCATGGAGGAATATGCTGGGGATGTATGCCTGGTCCTTCACCTTCTTCCAGGTGCTCCTTTCATGAAGCTTGCTCATCATGTACTGAATACCTTGAAAGTATGAGCTAAGTGGAATCTTTCCTCCCTTAAGTTGTGGGTATTGGGTATTGTGCCCCAGCAATGAGAAAACCACTAATTGGTACCAGAAAAATGGGATTGTTGCTGTGATGTTTCTGACCTTGTGGTTTTGAAGCTTTTGGCAACGGTTTGTGGGAGGATTTTGAAAAGATTTGGAGATGAGAGGTGTAGAAGCCCCAGAATTCTGCTAGTAGAGCCTTAAGGCTGATTCTGGTCAGAGTTCTGAAGACCAAAATGCTGACAGAAAATCAAACAATGAAGGAAAGGCTCAGCGCATTTCAGCTGGAAACAAGCGACCCGTTAGCAATTGAAAGGGGACCTGTGTGTTATTCTCTGGAAGAAAATTTTGTCATAATTTTCCATTTTCTGAGACTTTGTGAGATATTAAGGACATGGAATAATTGATCCAGTGAAAGGAATTTCAAGGAAATTTCCAGATAGCCCAACTCTGAGGCTGTGGCACGGGCACTACTGGCTTACAGCTGTATCTATGGTAACAACTGGTCACAAAAAACGTAGAGCAAAATTTTACATAAATAGCCATAGGGAGTATGGCCACTGAAGAGATTAGTGCCCCTGAACGGGAGCCAAGTATTTTGTATAGAGATAAGAAGTTGCTTCGAGGGCATATCAGAAGTCAGCAAGACCCCATCGGTCACAGGCTCAGGGCATAAAGCAGTAACCTACAGGGCAGCCTTCCAGGTCCTCGTCATGGTCCTGGAAGTTTGTACTTGTAATCCCATGGAAAAGTTATTGGAATTCCAGTGAGTTAATTCCAATCTACCACTTCCAGCGCAACCCATGGTGAGAATAAAGACACTAAGGCATATTTGTAGTTGTGGGGAGACAAAGGGGTCTTAAGTCTAGCTAGGATGATGGCCATCCAGAACAAAGGCCTCCTGGGTTTCATTCATTCATGAAGAAGGGAGTGACTTGAGGATGAGTGACTGAGAGAATGGTGGGAATTAGGTGAATACCATGAGGTGCATTAGGTAGGAGGCCTGAAATCCACTCTACAAATACAGAGAGAAGGATATGCAGAAAGAATAACCCGCACAGCACAACTGAGGTAATATCTAATGATGCTTCAGCTCTGATGTGCAATCTTTTATGTTCTGAGAAGTCAAAGCCTCTTACTCCAGGCTCAATCCCAGCTGACAGCATGGAGTGTGGCTATGCCCCCCACCTGGCCCACACATGTTTTTGGGAAGCTAGGAGTGCTTCAAAGACTACATAGCAGCACCTCTGGCTAGACTGAGTTGTATTGCTTAAAGCCAGTTGAAGGGATAAGGAAAAGTCCTAGCCAGCTCTGTACATCTCAATACATGGAAATAGGGTCAGGTGCAGCCACAATGGAGGTAATTGCTCTTCTTTGGAGGAGAGTTGTCCTTGTGGTCCTCCACAGTAATCTTTTATTTGAGGAGGGAATTCCGGGGACTCCTGCTTTAGAACGGCCACCTGGACAGCTGGCTTTCCTGGATTTATTTCACTGTGCTCAGGCGTGCAGGCACCCAGAGTGAGCTGCAGTCATGGTGTACAGAGCCTGGCTTCCGTTCCAGGTGAGGGAGCAAAAAGGGAGAAAAGAAGTTTACTAACAAAGTTTACTAGGCACAGAGGGTAAATGTAGCATGTGTCTCAAATATATGTTAAATTAAAATTTTATAATTTGTATTGGTACAAATTTGCAGTACGTAAGAGTACATTCATTGTGGAGAGTTGACATTGGACAAAGCGTATTTTCATTTTTCCCCCTTGTCTCTTTACTGCCTCTTTTACAGCATCAGTTTCATTTATTTATTCTATATAAAGTTCATTATCATACATAGAGATTCACAGCCAGACTAACAGCCCAAAACACATAAAACACATAAGATAATCAAGTCAAGGTGCACTTTTAGATGTTGTGCCTAATGGGTTACAATAAATTTTATCTTTTGTTCCTCTTGACTATCTTTTATTTTGCACTTTTTTGTACACTGAGTTTCTCATATAAGAGACACCATGTGTTATTTCGGCCATGTATGTCTGATTTATTTCACTTAACGTGGAGGTCTCAAGGTGCACCCATTTCCCTAGAAATTACTCAAGCTTACTCTTCTTATGGCGAAGTCATGTATAAATACCACATTTTTTATCCATTCATCTGTTGATGGATATATAAGCTGCTTCTAAGATTTAGCTATTATGAGTTGTGTTGCTATAAAGATGGTAATGCATACTTCACTGTGGTATGAGGTCTTTAGCTGTTGTATCTAGAATGGGAATAACTGGGACAAATAGAATTACTAGTTTTAAGTTTTTGAGGAATTTCCATAGTAGTTGTACCGGTTTACAGTCTCATTAACAAAGAAGAAGTTTCCTTTTTCGTCACAGCCTGTTCAACATTTGTTTTTGGTTAATTTCTTGATGACAGTCATTCTTTTTGAAGTGAGATGGAATCTCAGTGTTTTAATTTGCATCTCTGAAATGACCAGCCACATTGAGCATTTCTCCATGCATTTGTTAGGCATTTGTACTTCTTCATTTGGAAAACGTTTATCATTTCAGTTGCCCGTTTTTACTAGGTCTTTAAATTTGGAGGGTCTAACTTTTTTGAGCAGTTTATATGTTTTAAATATTGGTCCTTCGTTTCGGGAGTAGCTGGCAATTTTTTTCCCATTCTCCAGGTTGTCTCTTCATTCTGTTGGTGGTTCCTTTTGCTGTGCAGAAACTTTTTAATTGGCTGCAATCCCATTTGTTGACTTCTGGTGTTACTTCTTTTGCACCTATTTTTTTGTTCAGAGAGTCTTTGCTCATGCTTATGTCTTCAAAAGTTTTACCTTTTTTGTCTTCCAGAAGATTGTTTCTGCTTAATGTTTAGATCTTTGACCCATTTTTATTTCAGTTTAGTGGATGGTGAGATATATGGATTTAGGTTCCATCTTTGGCATGTGAATGTCGAGTTTTCCCAGCACCTTTGCTAAAAGATATATATCTTTCCTCCAGCAGAAGTATTTGGCCCCTTTGCCAAAGATAACATGGCTGAGTTCGCCTGTAGTTGTTTCTGCGTTCTCTACTCTGTTCCACTGGTGCACAGCTTGGGTTTTTTTGGCCAATGCTATGTTGTTTTCATCACCGTAGCTTTATAGGTACTCCCCCTTGCTTTCAACACACATATGCCCCCATTCTTGCAAGTTTCTGAAGCAGTACAAGAAGTCCTATTTTGTTACTCTTAATGAGGTCTAATAAAAATAAGTTTGGCAGCTGCATGTCATGTGATGGGAGGGTTATAGCTCATAAATTCTTACCCACTGACGAGATCAGCAAGCTCTGACTTCTAGCAGTACCCAAAGTCAAAATGACACCAGAAGTAAAATTCTGGATTAATTCAAGACATCGAGGAAGGCACAACCGTGCAACCAAATTACTGTGTTGTTTTAAAATTTACACATTCACCAGCTCATCCCACAACTGATCATTAGATAACTCATACGATTGTAAATTATGAGAACAAAGAAGGATGAGAAAAATGTTTAAAGCCATTAGAAAATACTCTTACTTTGAGGAATGTAAGTGATTGGTGAAGGGCAAATTTCATCTATGTGTAAAAACCATGGGGAATGTTTTACAGTAAAACATAGCTAATTAAGCATTAATGGCAACATTTTTCAATATGTAAAATGTAGAGCAAGTAGTATTATGAACCCCAAATGTTCAATACACAGCTTTGTTAGCAATCAGCAGATGATAAAGTTTGTTAAAGTTCTCGGTGTCCACTACAAAGTAGCTCTGAGGAGGATTTAATATTAACCAGTTGGCTTTCTGTGTTCAGTTGTGAATCTGTCCAAGGCCTAGTCTCCTTATCTGGAAATGGCAAACTCATAGTAAGTGAACCTCTGTGAGTCACTGACCTCTACTAGAACCTGTAGTGGTGGATGAAGCCAGAAAGCCTCAAAGGACAAGAGAAGATCACCGCCAAGGACATCTGGGTCAGATCTTACCTAGATGAGACTATAGCCTCAGGCATCTCATTCTTCAGTGGATTAACTTTATACCTTACGTAGAGAAGTCCTAAGTGGTTCCGCCCTTCTTGAGTACTCCCCGCCCTTCTTCTGATGATCAAATAAATATGGGCGACCCAGCGAAGGTCGTGGTCTTAGCCCCTAGAAAATCTTGAATTATGTGAGAAAGCTTTGATCCTCCTGAGGCCTGAAATCATTCCATTTGCCTCTCTTTATTAAGCCTTCACTGTACACTCTTTCAGGAGATTGTGGACCTGATCCATCCACAATAACTAAGGGATATTTCTATTCCTATGAAATTGAAGTTACCCAGACACAAGAAAAGAAGTACTGTGTTACAACGTTCGTAGGGGGAAAAGTTCATAAAAGTGGGATATATAATTGGTTGCCAGGGGCTGGGAGATTTCTTGATGGGGTGTTTCTGAATATGTACAGCACTTTAGTGTTGCGTAATTAGAGTTCTGAAGATGGACCTCAAAACCCTGTGAGCATATTTAATGGTAGTGAACAGTACACTAAAATGCTCCTGGCAAAACCTTTTCAGTAAGATGAGGCCCCAGTTGTTGATTCTTTGAAGTATTTCCCTTGTGGTTTGGTTTTCGTTCATGAACTCTCTGCCTATTCCTATGTCTTCAAGATTTTTACCTATTTTCTCTTCCAATAGAAGTAGTGTTTCTGTTTTAATAGATCTGTGATCCATTTTGACTTGAGTTTGGTGCATGGTGATAGACTTGAGTCTATTTTCTGTCACTGGCAAGTGGTGAGCCAATTTTTCCAGCATCACTTATTAAAGAGGCTATCTTTCTTCCAGTGAGCTTGTTTGGCCGCTCTGCCAAAGATTAGGAGGCTGAGTGTGTTTGTGGTTGTGGCTGCATCTCCCAGTCTGTTCCCTTGATCCTCAGGTCTGTTTTTTAGCCAGTACCAAGTTGATTTATTGCAGTAGTTTTGTAGTATAATTTCAGGTCAGGAATTGTGATTCTCCTTGACTTGTCCTTGTTGCCCAGGATTGCTTTTACTATTCTGGGTCTCTTCTGGTTCCAGATGAATTTTAATGAATGTTTTCTCTAGATCCGGGAGATATGCTAATGGTATTTTAAAGGAACTGCATTGAATTTGTCCCAGCGGAGTAAAAATAAAACCCAGAGATTGGGAAAAAATCTTAGCTGGCTACCCCTGGGACAAAGGTCTTCTATCTACAACCTATGAAGAATAAAAAAACATCAACCTCCCCAAATTGAAAGACCTAACCCTAAAATGGCCAGCTGAGATGGATACATACTTCTCAGATAAAGAAATACAAATGGCAAATAAATACATGAGAAAATGTTTGACATCATTAGTCATTTAAGAAATGCAAATTAACACAACACTGAGATTTCATCTCACCCCAGTAAGAATGGCTATCATGAAGAAATCAACCAATAACGGATGCTGTCAAGGCTATGGAGAAATAGGAACTCTTGTCCACTGCTGATGGGAATGCAAAATGGTAAAACCATTGTGGAAATAGGTTTGGAGATTCCTCAGCAAATTAGGTCTAGAGGTTCCATTCAATCCAGCTATTCCCCTTCTGGATCTTTTCCCAGAAGACATGAAAACATCATATCACCGTGATATATGTGCACCCATTTTTATAGCAGTGTAATTTATAATAGCTAAATCATGGAAGCAACCCAAATGTACATCCACTGAGGATTGGATAAAAAAATTGTGGCATTTTTATATAATGGAATATTATTCCACTATAAAGAAAGACAAACTTGAGGCTTTTATAGGTAAATTGTCACAACTAGAGACATACTCATAAGTGAAATAAATCAGATGTGCACGTGTAAGCAACATATTATATCACTATTGTAACAACTTGAAAGTGTGAATATAAATTAGGAGATATGATAAACATTGTGAAATGAAAGGAAACTGCTCAGAAGTAAAGAGCAACTGGGATGAGGGGGAAAAGAAAGAAAGAAAGGGATAATTATGTATGTATGTGTGCATGTATATGCAGGATAGCTAACATAGTTGTACATTGACTTCTGTAGCTTTATTGTAAGGAACAGTTAATGATTAGTTGTTTGATCAATCTTGCATGGCTATTTTTTTTTCTTAAGTATACACTTTGAAGTTATCAATATGTAATATAACAACCATTGTTAATTCCCTGTCACATTGTCTGTAATTCAGTTTTGTTTGTACTATCCTTGTGCTACTTTGTAAATGGTTGTCTGTTTGTTAATATGTTTTCATTCTTTTACTTTTAAAATTAAAAAAAAGAAAATGCTGCTGGCATAGTGGCACATGGCTGTAATCCCGGCACTTGGGAGGCTGAGCAGGAGATTGCTACAAGTTTGAGGCCAGCCTGGGCTATATCGTGAGTGCAGGGCCAGCCTGAACTAGGAAGGCAGACTCTGTCTCAGAAAGAAAGAAAGAAAGAAAGAAAGAAAGAAAGAAAGAAAAAAGAAAGAAAAAAGAAAGAAAGAAATGAAAAATAAAATGCTTATGACGGTAGATTTTATGTTACAAATTTTTATCAGATATAAAAATAAAACAAGCTTTAAATGATAGTATAGACTTAGCATCACATCATCATATTTTAAGAAGTTAACACTCTACTTAACTTCATTAACCTATCTAGAATGATGCTGGACATACTTAAGTGTCAGTGAGTAGGTAATAATAAGCTCAAGTAAGTAGTGATCCTGTGGGTTTTCCCGAGGGCCTGCCAGGTGTTGGTAATGTGCAAGACATTGTATATGGTCAACAAAGCCAAAGATACCACTCCTAACACTGAACAGTGCCACTCTCCAAAAATGAAACAGAGGCAATGCAAAATGGTCACTAACATTAAGGTCAATAGTTTTGTTGTTGTTTTTACACTAGAGCATAGAAGAATTACTGTTGGATTTAATGTCTGGCTAGTTTTGCTGATAATTCAGGTCAGCATTAATGCTCTTAAGGATCCTGTCTGTACCATTAAACTCAACAGAATTGAGATAATTGCATGGTTTTTGCAAGAAAAATAATTCGATTCTTTCATTCAATTTTGGGTTACTATGGTTGACATAAAGACATAACATCATTTTTCAAATCCATGTAATGGCAGAATTATTTCACGTAACAGACAGGGGAGAGAGGCTGTTTGTCCCCTCCCTGGGGTCTGGGCTGGGAGAGCACCAGGATTAGGGCTGAGTAGAAAGGTGTGGCACAGGTCCCTAACGACCCCTGTGCAGAAGGGAGATGGCTGTATTGGCCGTGGAGGGGGCGCTCTAGTAAAGGGATGCACATCAGGGAAGCCAGGGCTAGAGGCCCGGTGTGGTTGAGCATGGGGACGGTATATGGAGTGAGGAGCTCCATCCTGAGCCGTAAGTCCAGGACCTCAGCCAGGGCAGAGGGTCCACAGTCTCTACCGGCACGGAGAGAGTGCATCCTCCTTTCCCTGCTCTTCTCTATGCTGCAGCCACCAAAACTCCACCCTCACACTGGAGCATCGGTGGTATGGAGCAGCCAGGCCAGGTTTCCAAGGTGCACTATGAGTGTCAGGAAGATGTGTGGCTGTATCTGGGCTCCTAGCTGGAGCATAAAGGGTTGCCCTGGGGGCCAGTGCCACACATGCATCACAAGAGCCAGCAGGTAGACTCTGAGCCCTGCAGGAGGAGTCCAGCATCATCAACAGAGTTGGGGGTGGGGACCCAGCCAAGCCGCTGGACGGGGAATATACACAGTCCTCAGGGTGCTGTTTCCTCAGGCATGGTGACCACAGGCCAACCTGCAGCCTCTGAGGGTCCCATTGTAAGATGCTCAGGGAAGATCTCCTGGCCACATTGATGTAAGATCCAGAGATGAAGGAAGAGGAGAGGATCATCCATATTACCAAATCCTAGTGTCCACACTGGTTCCCATACCTGGCTTCAAGCACTCTCTGCTTAACCTCCTGCCACTGTGTTACTAAGCTCTGCAGGTTCTGGGTTTGCTCTTTCTCCGTATCATTATTTTTCTAGCGGCAAAACACATGCTGTATGTGTACTTAGTAAAACCTGTTTTATGACATGCCTTTAAGGATCGAAAGATGGATAGAAGGACAGATGAAAGGATAATAAAAAACAGGAACACAACTGACTCAAAACACACATGCGGCCCTTGTGTTAAGCGGTGTGCTTTTCCTCACGCCCTTAGCGCACTGTCTTCCACTGAACACCAACCCTCACGTGACCTTCCGTCTGTGTCCCAGCCTCCGCAGGGCGTCCTTCACGTCCTTGTTCCGCAGACTGTAGATGAGAGGGTTGAGCATCGGGATGACCTGGGTGTAGAAGATGGAGATCACCTTGCCCTGCTCCGTGGACTCCACAGCTCCTGGCTGTCCATACACAACAAAACCTGTTCCATAAAACAAGCACACTGCCATCAGGTGGGAGCCACAGGTGGAGAAGACCTTGTGCCTCCCAGACCTGCAGGGCATCCTGAGGATGGTCACTGTGATGTAGCCATAAGAAGTCAAGATCCCAATCATTGCACCCAGAAGGATGAAGCCACAGATGCCGAACATGACGAGCTCATTGAGAGCTGTGTCAGCGCAGGCGAGCCTGAGCAGTGGGAGCACATCGCAGAAGAAGTGGTCGATGTGGTTGAAGCCGCAGAAGGGGAGCTGGAAGGTGAGGCTGGTCTGCACGATGGAGTTGAGGCAGCCTCCGAAGTAGGATCCCAGCACCAGGAGAGTACGGACCGTGTGGCACATGGTCAGGGGGTAACTCAGGGGGCTGCAGATGGCCACGAAGCGGTCATAGGCCATCACAGCCAGAAGCAAAGCCTCTGTGGTACCAAGGAGAGAGAAGAAAAACAACTGGGTTGCACAGGCTCCAAAGCTGATGCCTTTAGAGGAGGAGGAGAAGCTGGCCAGGGCTTTGGGGGCAATGGCAGACGAGTAGCAGAGGTCCAGGAAGGACAGGTTCTTGAGGAAGAAGTACATGGGGGAGTGCAGGCGGCCGTCCAGGGTGGTGACCGCAATCATGGTGAAGTTGCCCACGATGGTCACCACGTACAGGGCCAGGAACAGAGCAAAGAGCAGGGCCTGCATCTCTGTGCCTCCCTGGAATCCCTCCAGCACAAACTCCCACAAGGGCCCTGTGGAGAAGTTCCCATGTCTGTGGATCGTCATGGCCCTGAGCTGGGACAGTGGGGCAAAGAGGACAGTAGAGGCCATGAGTGAGGACTGGTCACAGCCACACAGGCATGCCTCACAGAGCACGGGCTCATCCGTGCGGGCTGCTCACAGACCCATGGGCTGCCCCTGCCTGGCTCTCCTTCCCACTGAGTTCTCCACCACTTGAGTGGGGTGGTGTCTGTGGTTTGTCCAATTCGATTGTGTGCTGATCCCTCCTATGGTATGAACTGAGCATGCTCTGGGGGTGAAATACTTGTGCAGAGCTGAGGGGCCCTACATGCAGGAAAGCACTGGGGCATTGCCGTTGTCACCCCTTAGCAGCTGCCCTGCTCCCCCTGATGGAGGCTCCTCAGCAGCACCTCTGCACACTGCCCATCCCACGCTGCCCGGCCACAGCTCCTCACTCCGTGCTGAGAGCATATCTGCCACCAGGCCTGTGCTGGGGGCTGTCCACCTGCAGGCTGGGTGCACAACAGGGAGCAGTGCTCCTGGGCGCAGGCAGAGCCTCTGTCTGCCTCCGCTGAGGACCCTTAGCCGCACAGTGGAAACTCTGGCTCTGACACTTGGCCACTGTGGTGTGCAGCTGCCTATCAGGGGCCTCTGGCCAGCATCCAGATGCTGGACACCTTGTGAAGAGAGGACATCAGAGCCACCTGGTTGGAGGGTAGCTGACAGTGCCCCGACAAGCTGGGGAAATTCACACATCCTGTCGGACCTCACTACCATCTCTGTCCCCAGATTGCCATCTGGTCTGGGGACTTGGGCAGAAATTCTCCTTCAATTTGGAAACAAGTCTGGGATATTCTTGATCCTTTTCTCCTCTCTGTCCTTGTCATGGCACAGCCAGGGCAGTTGTCACTGTGTGGGGTCCATAAGCAGCTCTGCTAGCCACCAGCAGGTGTCACGATGTGGCTGTGCTGAGGACTCTGGCCAAAAGGGAAGAGGGTCAGCTGCATCTCCCCACCTGTCCAAGGCCCATTCCCTACCTGTCCAGAGCCCACCTTTACCTGCCCAGGGCCCAGCCTCACACAATGCCCATAGAGGACCCTCTGTCCTCTGCAATCTCCTGAGCAGCTGACTTTCCCACTGCAAGTACAGTGACTCTCAGTGAAATCTTCTGTGGGCATTGCTTTGACACACACACTGGTGGTATTGGTGTGAACTAGGTAAGCCACCTCTGTGGTGAATTGAAAATACATGAAATGTTGTCCCCAAACCAGTTCACTGACTGACACTGGGGGAGTGACAGGCAAGGACAGCTCAGCTTGGAGCAGATGCCGTGACATCCACGGTGCCCACGGCCTGAGGAGGATGTCCTGCTGCCCCAGAGTGGGTAGCCTCGTGGTGATGGGCTCCTGCCCTTGCTTTGGCTTTGTGCCTCATGTGAACCATGTGGTCCTGAGCCGGCAGCTCACCTGGGTCTGAAAGCTGGTTAGAATTCGGAGCTGCTGCCCATGTGCAGGCAGAATTGGAAAGTGGGATGGCAGGGTGCACCAAGTATCTATCTGTGTTAGGGGTTTCTGTCAGGGAGTGGCTCACAATCATCACTTCGGATGAGCAGGAGCTGAGGCCAGGCTCGCCTCAGAGGAGAGTGTTATGCCTGTTATGCCTGCCGGGAGCAGCTTTCAGTCCTCCCCTTGTACACAGCACTGCTGTCCTCTACACCCATGACCTACTCCCACCAAGTCTAATCTGGGATGCATTCACCTTACCTTCTTTAGGTGAAAGTCAGGACTCTCATACCACACAGCTGCACTTGGGCTCCCCAGGTGCACTTTCTTACACTTGCTTGTCTTGTACCTCATGAAGTAGACGTTTAATTCTAGCTTGTGGAGCAGGAAGGAATGGGGACAGAAGTGGGCATCTGTGGTCTGTGAAGAACCTGGCTCTCCCTGACTTGGGCTCTGGTTCTTTGTGGAAGAGGAAGCGCGGGCTCTGCCTTCTGTCCTGTCCCATCAGGCTGATAGCATACCAAGACACCTGCCCTTGAGGTCACATGGCTGGGAGGGTTCTCTGTACCATGTAGCACTGGGACTTGGGGTCTCCAGTGACCAATTAGGGAGGCTCTGGACCTCAGCACTGCTCTGGGACTCCAATTATGTGGGCTCTAGGACCTTCAGTGCTGTGGCCAGTCTGCATGTCTTCATGCTCCCCTTCGATGGCATGGCAGGAGGCCTGAGTTTCTCAGCGACTCCAGGGGAGACCATGAACAGAGTACACACAGCTTGGAAAGGCTTTGTGTCCAATGTCCCTAATTAGAATGGCATCCCTGGGGCTGGATGCAAGTGGAGCACTCTGGGCCCTAGCTATCTCCCCTTGTACTCTGTTCTGGCCACACGGCTGTGAGGAAGAAGGTGTGGGCAACAGCAAATCCAAGCCTACCCAGAACTGATAGATGGAATGAATCCTACTTGGATGTGGTGTATAATCTTGCTGATGATTTGTTGCATTCTGTTTGCCAGTATCTTGAGGATTTTTGCATCTGTGTTAATTAGGAAGATTGGTCTGTAGCCCTTTTTTGGTTGGGTCCTTCTCTGGTTTTGGTGTTGGGGTAATACTTGCTTCCAGGAATGAGTTTGGGAGTATTGCTTCCCTTTCCATTTCATGGAAGAGTTTGAGGAGTAATGGCATTAGATTCTCTCTAAATTCCTTGTAGAACTCAGCTGTGCATGCATCAGGACCTCAGCTTTTCTTTGTTGGTTGGTTTTTAATTAAATTTTCAATTTCACGGACGATATGAGATTATTTAGAATTTTTATATCTTCTTGATTCATCTTTGGTAGTTCACATGTGTCTGGGAAACTGTCCATTAGATCTGTCTTTTCCATTTCTTCAGAAAAACGTTTCTCTAAGTAGGTATTGACGATCTTCTGGATTTCTGCAGGATCTGTTGTGATTTCACCCTTATCATTCATAGTTGCATGAATTTGATTTTTTTCTTTCATTTTGGTGGTAAGGTTGGTGTGGTGGACTGACAACTGCTGATCAGGTTGCAATTCCCAACTGAACTGGGTCAGCTTGGTGCTAGGTGTAGAAGGCCCACCTGGGAATTGTTGCTAGCAGCATAAGAGGGAGAACTGGAGAAGAAAAAGTTTAGAGGTTGTTAGCGGGGCTTGTTGAGAGCTGGTAGACATTGTTAGGTGCTGTTAGAAGCTGTAAGAAGCGGTTGATTCACTTGGAAGAGCTTGTCATGCTGGCTTTCCTGATGTACTGGGTGGTTCTCATTGTCCAAGGAGCTCAGGACCTTGTCACTGAGAACGGCTTTGGTTCACTTTGGGAGAGTGCCGGTCCTCTCTTTGAGCACTGACTCCTGGTTCTGGAAGGGAAGATGGTGCGTTGCTCAGCTTCCCAGAGAAGCTTGTCGGGTTGGCTGTCCTGGTGGAACTCCATTTTCCTCACCATTGGAGGGGCTCGGGACCTCACTGCGGCTAAGGAGGGCTGCGCTGCTTTTGGGGGAGCTCTGGTTCTTACTTGGAGCATCACTTCCTGGCTCCAGTGCAGATCACTCAGCCTGCTAGCACTGATCCTTCCTCCCACAGGCATCGACTTTCTGGGTTCCACTGCTGACCTTTTGGCCTTCCCAGCTCAGATCCATAAAACAGGCTTGTACGAGACATTGTCATGGGCTCTTGGACTCCATCTGGACTCTTGGAAGGCATTGTTATGGGCTCTAAGTCTTCAGGTGGACTCATGCAGGACATTACTGTGGGTTCCAGGCCCTCAGCTGGATTGCTTGGTTTTTAGTGTGTGGACAGATTTCCTGCACTTTCTTTTTGTATATAATTACAAAGAAATTTTAATCTTTATATCTAATCTTTTAATCTTTATAAGATTAAAATAATCTTATAAAGTATGTGTCCTGTATTATATTGTTTCCCTTGCAAAATCCCAAACCACAACAGTTGGCTAAGAGTCTATCAATTTTATTTTATCTTTCCAAGAACCAACTCTTTGATTCATTGATTCTTTGTATTGTTTTTTAAGTCTCAGTTGCATTCATTTATGCTCTGATCTTTATAATTTCTTTGCTCATACGAGCTTTGGGCTTGAGCTGTTTTTTCTAGAAGTTTGAGGTTCAACATTAGGTTGTTTATTTGAGTTCTTTCTGTTTTCCTGATGTGAGAGTTCACTGCTATTAATTTTCCTCATAGGACTGCTTTCATTTCATCCCGTATGTTCTGGTATGTTGTACTGGCATTATTACTTAATTGTAGGGACTGTCTGTCTAATTTCTTCTTTAATTTGTTGTGTGACCCATTTGTTGCTAAATAGGATGTTATTTAATTTCCATGTATTTATGGAGTTTTTGTGGTTTATTAGCTGTTGTTTTCTAATTTCATTGTACTATGATCAGATAATATGCATAGGAAAATTTCAATTCTTTTGCATTTACTTAAACATTTTCTATGGGCTAGTATGTGGTCTATTTTAAAGAATGTCCCATGTGCATCTGAGAAGAACATGTACTCTGATATTGTGGGGTGGAACACTCGATAGACATCTATTTGTTCACAGGCTTGGTTCAGTTTTGACATTTCTTTATTGATTTTTTTGTCTAATTGATCTATCTATTTGTGATGACAGAGTATTAAGGTTCCCCATTACAACTGTGTTAGTGATTATTTGATTTTTCAAGTCCATTAATATTTCTTTTATATAGTTTGGTGCTCCCATATTTGGTGCATATATATTTATGTCTAATCTCTTCTTAGAATTTTCCCTGAACAAAAATATAGTGATCTTCTTTATCTCTTTTCATCTGTCTTGGCTTGAAGTTCACGTTGTCTGCAAATAGAGTAATTACTCCTGGTTTTCTGAGGGTTGCTGTTGTGTGGGAGATTGTTTTCCATCCTTTGACTTTCAGTCTATGAATTTCTTTTTGAGTTAAATGTGTTTCTTGTATGCAACATAATGTTGGATCTTGTTTCTTGATCCATTCTGCCAGTCTGTTTCTTTTGATTGGTGAGTTGAGACCATTGACATTGATGGTTAGAACTGACATGTATTGAATTGTCCTTGTCAGAGGTCCTATTATCTGCAGTTGTTTCTTTGTCTTCCCCCCTGTCTAATTGCTTGCTCTCCCTGGTGGCTTCTTCACATTGGTGTTCTTAAGTTTGTACACATTGTTATCTCTCTCTGCAATATGTTTCCGTACACATTGTAGAGCTAGTTTGGTAGTCATAAATTTCTTCAGTTGTTCTTGTCATGGAAATATCTTATTTCTCTTCTAATTGTGAAAGACAGTTTTTCAGGGTCCATCAGTCTGGGTTGGATATTATTTTTTTAGGGCTTGAAATACTTCACTCCAAGCTATCCTTGATTTTAGGATTTGTGTTGAGAATTCTGCTGTAATTCTGATGGGCTTTCCTTTATAGGTAATTTAGTTTTTTCCTCTAACAGATTTTAATATTCTGTTCTTGTGTTGAATTTCTGGAATTTTGATTATGATATGCATTCGTGTAGATTTATTTTGGTCATGGCTAATTGGAGTTCTGTGTGCCTCACTTAATTGAATCTCAGTTTTATTTTCCACACTTGGGAAGTTTTCTGCCATTACTTCTGTGAACAGTTTTCTTTATGCTGTTTGTGCTGGCTCCTGCTTTTTCATTGACTCTAATCAATGTATATTATTGTTCTTTGCATCATCTTGCAACTTTTGGATTGTTTTTTTCATGGTACCTTGTTAATGTTAAGAGATCTTTCTTTTCATGATTGCTAGTCACAATCCCATCTTCTAGGTCTGAAACTGTGTCTTCACTTTTGTTTAGCCAATTTTGCAAAGTTTGAATGGAATTTTTAATTTCCTGCATATCTGTTTGAAACTGTTTCATAGATTCCATTTATTTTCTGTGTTGGATACATTTTCCATCATTTTCCTATGTGTCTCTACATTTTAAAAATCTGTGTCTACTCTAGACTTGCTGAGTAAATTTTTCATTATGGCCATCATCTCTTTTTTAATTCGGGGAATATTTCTGATTTGATTTCCTCTATAATCTTATGTAACTTTTTTTGAACTTCTGCTATCATTTCAGAAATTTCAGATGGGGAGCCTTCATTTTCTACTGCCTCATTGTTCCTTGGATTTGTCTTGGGGGGGGGGGCTTGAGCTCTGGGGATGGCTTGTGCTCTGTGTCTTCTCCTTTTCCACTTTGAATTTAATTTAATTTTTTTGTGTTGATATTTTAAAATATCTTATACTGGGTAGCTTTATCACTAGTATCGAGGTCTCCATAGGAAATGTATGTTCTTTAGAGGTATCTTCTATGCATACGAGGTTCTTGGTTTTTGTGTCTATCCCAATGTCCTACCTTCTGAGTTTATGAACAATGAGACACTGCCATCTATTTTTCTCAGTTCCCAGTCTTTGGTACTGGACTACCATGATGTTTACCACACCAGACAGTCACAGTATTTTCAAAGAAAGGAGAACAACTGATTACAAGTATGGCATCCTGGTTAAGAATTACAGCTAGCAATAACAATAGCATCGTGCACAGCCTAGAAGTGACACACTGTGGCAACTCTTGGTTTGGTATCTTTACCCACAGAGGCAAGATCTATAGGTACATAACACAACCAAACATAAGTGAGGAACTTCTATGCAATGTTTTCCCTTAGTAGAGTGACTTTACTCTGTAGTGGGGAAATTTAAGAGGTATAGTGGGCAAAACAGAGAGAATGTTTGAAGAGAGATATAGTCAAAGCGAGGCTGGAGAACAAAGGATGATCATGCAAGATTTGGGACACTGGAAAAGAGGATAGGACAGAAAGATTGAAGGAGAAAGCAAAAGATTACTGAAGTGGATCAGAAAGGTTAGGCAGAATGTTCAGTCACATTAAGATATCCTAAGATGAAGGGAGATAGTGAGGAGAGAGCAAAAAAAGATGAATAGAACAAAAATGTATGGATAAACCTGAAAAAGAAAAAAACCCAAATAGCAACAACAACAAAAACCCCAACAGGACAATGAAAGGGAATCAAGACATACAAACAAAGAAAAACAATAAAATACCCCCAGTGTCCACTCTTCTGTGGTAGTGTTCAAATCAGTGTCGACCGATTCTGCAATAGGATTAGTGTTGGATTAGATGTGGAGCTGATCTTGGCCTCTGAATGTGGAGGCCGTGGCTAGTTTTTGGCTAACAGCTGTTTGGATGGCCTGCCCACTACTCTTACCCTGTTTGTCTCTGTGTTGCTCTTCTGGTTGCCATGAAGCCCTCAGATGGAGATAGCCCAAGACTGCTCCCAGTCCCATGTACAGTTGGTCCCTCCCAGACCTTGTACAGCCTGGTTTTTTCCACACCACCGGTTCTCTCACACTCTGCCGTCTTTGGTCCATGCTGTGCTGTTTGTCACAGGTTAGAGGTAGTACTGGCTGCCCAACCCAAGGGTGCTTGTGTTACTGGTCACTGGTTGCAGCATGGCTAAGTCCCTCTCTTGTGCCAGTTGTAGGGCAGGAAGTTGTGTTGTTCCGCTAGCAATCCTTAGTCCCTGGCTGTCCCTAACCTTGTTGTTGCTAAAGGTTCCAGTTAGTGGTTCTTGTACTTGACAGAGAAGGATCAAGAAGAAAGAAAAGAAAAAACAAAAGCAAAAAGCTGGTGACCTATTGGGGAGGGAGCAATCACTCATCCCTGTGTGTGCCAGCAAAATTTGTTGCCAGGCTGCAGTGTTCTCTGATAGTAGGAAATCCAGAAGCAAGGGGATTTATATTCTAGGTCTATCCTGTGCGGATTGAGTTTGTCACACCTTTTCTGTCTCTACATTTTTTGGGCGAATTTCCTGGGAATGATGGTTCCTGTTCTGTTCCCAGTCCCACCAGCAGGAAACCCATGGGCAGTCTTGTGGGCTGTTTTATCATTTTATAAAGTCCTGTGGTTATGTTTTGCTGAATCTACATGTCTCTTATATCTGATTAATTTTGGTGTCAGGGTGTTTGTTCCTCCCTTTCTTCCAATTAGTTGCTTTCCTCTGAGAAGCTTCAGTGTGCGTCCTCCTTTGTTCAGCCACATTGAATCTCTGGGTTGTCCCATTCTTTCAGCTACCACACTGCCCTGCTTACTGTAGCTTTGTGGTGGGTCTTGCGGTTTACAGTCTCGGTCATTGAACTCTGCTATTCTCATTTGATACTATGTTGGACACTCTCACTTTTTTCCTTCCCATACACAGTTTAGAATGATGCTCCCAATATTCACCGTGTATCTTTTCTGTCGCAGTAACAAAATACCCGAGACAATCAACTTTAAAAATGGAAGGTTTGTTTTGGTTCATTGTTGGGGGTATTTTAGTTTATAGTTTATTGTGTCCATTGCTGTTGGGCCTGTGTTGACCAGTACATCATGGCAAGAGTGCATGGTGTGTTGTCTACTCTCCTGTTGTGAGACACAATACCTCACACCCACCGCTGAGAGACTTATTTTTGCTCATAGATTCAGTACCTGATGAGCTGGCTCCAAGGATGAAATAATGTGGCAGATGAAATGGTGCTGGTGTCATGGCAACCAGGAGTCAGAGAGACAAGGAGGACCAGGAATGAGAATGCGCCTCCCACTCATGCCCTCAAACACCCACCACCAACAAAACTCTGTTTCCTCATAGCACATCCGCCCAACAGACCCATCCATGGGTGATTTGCTTATAAGTGTAGTGCTTCTGTGACCCAGTCACCTTCCACCTGCATAAGAATTTGGGGGCAAATTTTAGATCTAAACCACAACACCTGGGGAGAGAGTTGCTTTCCTCTTGGCTGCTAGGAAGCAAAGGGTGAGAGTACAGGGTGGTCACACAGTGTCCCTCCAGGGTATCTAAATCCTTCTGGTGGGCTCCATCTCCCAAAGCCATACCCCCCTTGCTAATGGCACAAGTGGAGGGCCAAGCCTCCAACATATACAGCACCGGTGATATTCTAGATCTAAACCGGAGAAATCATAGGGCAGTTTCGTGGGATTTTGTCTGGGATTGTAGCTATACATCAATGTGCAAAGAACTGGCACCTGACAATAGTGTGTTTTCCTTCTATGTGCATGGCATCTTTTCCAGTTTATTTAGTTTCTGTTTAGTTTGTTCCAACATTGTTTTGTAGTTGTTCATTAATTCCAGGAAGCAAGTCTTTGTCCATTCTTACTAATTAAATGACAAGATCTTTTGCTTCCCTCCAAAAAGAAATACATTTTATTACTCCTTTCCATTCTTGTTGAATTAAGTATCACTTTCAGTGTGATATGAACAGAAGTGAAAGAAGCCAGACATTTGTCCTGATCCTTGGCTCTTCTGCTTTGTATCATTCACCAAGTCTCTGGGTACTTTGCCTGTCTACGTCAATAAGTTCCATAAGAAAAGAACACTGGATTCTAGTCGCAATAAACTATTTGGGGTTTGATTGTCCCTGTTGAGCAAATATATCATATTCAATTCTTCCTTATTTATTCACTTATCTGCCGAAATTTCTTTCATGATTGAACCAAGGAAACAAAACCAGCACTCTACAAGTTCCTATTTTCTGCATCTCTTCTCATTATGATTAGTGTGTTAAATCTGTGACATTTTAAAAATACAAGTCCTCATTATTACTGAGTCCCAGTAAGTTTGAAAAGTGTTTTTTTTTCACCACTTGAGAATCCTTGTATATTTTTCTGCACATATACAAAACAGTTCATGTTACTACAATTTTGAAAGGGTTCTTGGTTTTTGTACAACAAGTTCCACTCACTCTCCTTGCTCTTATTTTCCCAAGTTCTTTGGATGTTTTATGTCATGTTCCATATGATTGTGGAATCATTTTGTTCAGAATTAGAAAAATCTGTCCATGAACCAGGCATGGTGATGCATGTCTGCAATCCCAGCACTTGGGACGCTGAGGCAGGAGGATCATTGCAAGTTTGAGACCAGGTTGGGCACAAAGTGAGATCCAGGCCAGCTTGAAATGCATAGTCAGACCCTATCTCAAAAAGACAAAAAAAAAAAAAAAAAAAAAAAAAAAAAAAAAAAAAAAAAAAAAGTAAAAAGAAGCTGGTCATGTAGAAAACCATTGAGTTTATAAACTAAGCTTCACAATGATGATCTTCATGGCATTGACCACTACCATCAATGAACATGGTATATCCTATTGACTCAGGACTTTTTGATGTCTATCAATAACTTCACAATTTTATATTTTTCCTAAATTATTTAGGTGAGTGCATTCTTATATTAATTCTTAGGTGTTTTATAATTATAATTTGTTTTCATTATTTTGACAGTAAAACTACCTGGTTGTTTTTAAAAGTGTACTATATTTTAATTATTACATTTAGTAATTTCTCACGATATGATGCGAGCATATACAAATGGTCTAATAGAAAAAGCCGAACCTAGGAACTTATCCATATGCACAAGAACACTGGCTCATGAGAAATTTGGCTTTGTATGGTTATTGGTAGAAAGCAGCTATTTTTATAAACGATGAACTGGTATGTGGCAGAAAGAAAAAGACAAAGAAAAACGGAGTTTGGCATTACTTCAAATCGTGCGTGGAAACTTATTTCAAATGCGTTTCGATTCCTTTTTCATAAACAACTGAACTGCTAAAATGCAAGTGAAAGACCCTTTGTGACTCTTGTAGTCAGAAATTTTTTTAATATGACACAGAATTCATTAAGTATAAACACATTGATGAAGTTAATTTTAAGAACTTAGGCTCTTCCAAAGATACCAGATGCCATTACACAGTGAAAATATAAGCCACAAGATGAATAAGATATTTGAAAGTTATCTAACCAGCGAAGTGATCTGACCCAGAATACGTGAAGAACTCTTCTCAAGTCAACAAGAAAAAGATTGAGGAAACAGTTAAAAAATGTAAACAGTAAAACCATCACCAAAAGAACATCTAAAGGACCACTATAAAAATGAAAAAATGTTAGAACTCAGTAGCCAGTATAGACACCCAAGAGAGTATCTGTATAATTGAGCAAAATAACTTACAGGTACTAATTTATATTGATTTTATTACCAAGCTATTACAGTCCTAGAAATTTCTGTCACAATTTCATATACATGAAAGACAATAGCAGGAAAACGTCACATTTCTTGGGAGCGGGATTATGGTATCTTCATATGCTGCCAACCTGTGTGGAGAGGAAGGCCAGGGAACTATTATTACATACAAGCACATGGACTTATCTCACACACATGATCATAAGCATCGTGATCAATAGCAAGACAAGTGATGTGATCCACTCACAGCATGTTCCTGGTGGCCTTGGGAAGTTTGGTCAAGGGTTATGTGAGTGAAAAATGATTGGAGGGTGCATGGAAGATGATGTGGTATTGGCATCACTTTCTTTTTATTTATTTATTTATTATTTTTTAAAAAATAAAAGCACAAAAACATATTAACAAACAGACACAAATTAGCATCAAAAATAGTACAATCAAAACTGAACTACAGACAAGGTGACATGGACTCAACAGTGGTTGTTGCTTTACCCATTGATATCTTCGAAGTGTATATATATGAACCCAGACACAGACATGCAAACTTGGTCAGACAATTAATCCTCTCAACAACAGAAAAACACAAAAAACAAAAAACCAAAGACACAAAAAAACCCAAACAAACAAACAAACAAACAAACAAAAAACCCACCAATAGTTGCTGCTTTGCATATTGACATCTTTGAAGTGTGTGTTCAGGATAACACATACAGACATACAAGATTGATCAAATAACCCGTCATCAATTATTCCTTAGCATTAAGTGATATAATACAATAGTAGAACCATGTTAGCCCTCCTGCATATATGTATATTCATATATACATACATACGTTTTTGTATCTTTCTTTTCTCCTTTCCCTCGTCCCATCTGTTCTTTGTTTTTGACCAGATTTCCTTCATGTCTCTTAGTTTATATTCCCACGCTCGGGTTCTTACACCAGTGATACAATACGTTGCCTGCACATGTACCGCTGATTTATTTCACTTATGAGTATGGACTCCAGTTTTGACCACTTGCCTACAAAGTCCCCAAAACTGTCTTTCTTTATAGCTGAATAATATTCCATTATATAAAAATGCCACAA
>PVLD010022043.1:0-30123 GCA_004027595.1 Dinomys branickii | reverse complement strand
TACTATCTTATCTATAATTTGGTATTTTCTTTAATGTTTTTGTGTTAACTAATGTGAAGATAACTATGTAATACAACATCCAGTTCTAATTCCCTACTATATTCTGTATAACTTTGTATTTTCTGTATTGTTTATGGCTTTTCTGGTTCATATGTCTCCATTCTTTTGTCTTTAAAATAAAATTAAAAAAAAAAAAAAAAAAAAGATTCCTGTGTGCTCTAAATGGACATCAGGGTAATTTGTCCTGCAGATGGTGGCATGCTATTCCTTTCAGTGTTCTCTGCTCTCCACCATAGTTCAAATGTTTAAATTATATTAGAGATTACTTATTAGAGGTTAGGCATGGTGGCACACACCTGTAATCCCAGCACTTGGGAGGCTGAGGCAGGAGGATCGTGGCAATTTTGAGGTCAGTCTAGGCTATACAGTGAGTTGAAGGCCAGTCTGAACTACATAGTGAGACCCTGTCTCAATAAAAAGAAAGACAGAAAAAAAAATTACTTATTAAAAATAAGTGTAGCATTTGTCTTAGTGGAGTTGCCCTACAAGTAACCCTTGAACAAGGGGTTCAAGAAAGTAGTCATGAGAAACCCCAGGAAACACAAATAGCAAAGTGAGAAAACAAAGGAGGAAGTGAAAACACCTTAAATAACAACAGCAAAAGGACACAGTGAGCTTTGCTAGTAAACAAGCCACTGCTTTGGGATTTGTGAGAGTCTCAGATCCTGGAGTGCATGTGCATGCTTCAGAGCCCGCTATGATGGCTTCATAAGTATCTCAGCACACCCTTCAATGTGTTCATTATGGCCGGGCATGGTGGCACACACCTGTAATCCCACCACTCGGGAGGCTGCAGCAGGAAGATCATTGACAGTTCAACACCAGCCTGGGCTACAAAGTGAGCTCAAGACCAGCCTGAACTGCATAGAAAGACCCTATCTCAAAAAGACCAAAAAAAAAAAAAAAAAAAAAAAAAAAAAAAAAAAAAAAAAAAAAAAAAAAAAAAAAAAAAAAAAAAAAAAAAAAAAAAATGCTGATCATCCCAAGCACTGAAATGCTCTGTAATCTTGTCTTACTTATGATATTTGTAAATGAAATGATAAAAATAATAAATAAATGAAATGTTAAAAATAATAAATAATAGAAATAGGCTACTATATTTACATCAGCAGGCAATATTGCTAAATCTATACTGAAACATGTAGCCTTTAAAAATATTGTGGGAAAAGAATAAATACAGTATTTTATGGGTAAATCCAAAATATGGTTTATAAAAATGCTCACAGACATATGTGAATACAATTATAAGGGCAATTTCACAGTGAATAGTTTCTTTTTCACTTCACATATTGAAATTAACCAAACTGGCTCTCCAAGTAGAAGAAAATAAAGTAACAATAAAAACAAAAGCACCAAGCATGTAGTCCTAAAGAGGTGAGATGATCTCAAGGAGAAGAATATCAAAGTAAAGATTTTGATTATCTTGTAGTGTTTTCACATAAACATGACTGGTATCTTACAAAACGTGGAAGTATTGTGTGAAAGCCACTGTGAAGACACTATATGGCACTATTAACTCGGCATGCTAAAAAAAATAAACTACCATAAGGAACTGACACTATGCTGATGAATGAGAATTACATCTGATGAATGAGAATTATATTTGCCTCATAAAAGTAAAATAATGGAATGCATGCTGGGTTTTGTTGTTGTTATTGTCTGAGACAAGAGTCTTGCTGTGTAGTTCCAGCTGCCCCTGAACTCACTATGTAGCCCAAGCTTGCCTCAAATTTGCAGCCATCTTCCTGCTTCAGCTTCCCAAGTGTTAGGATTATAGGGGTGCATCACCATGCCCAGCTATGCTGTGGCTTTTAACAAAATAGAATATTTTACTTGCAGTTATTATTCTCACAGTATCTTTAGATAATAAATATCATCATCCATTTGTTATGGCTTGTCGCTAGATATTCCCCCAAAGCCTCACAGGGTCCTGGGTAGGGCTTTTCAGAGGTGGGTGAATCTAAGGTGTGGGATGCTAGGATTAAGAGTAGGAGTGCTGCCCGTGCCTAGGGATAAATTATAAGAAACAGAAGAGGGCTGCTGTCGTCATTGCCTGTTGCTTCTAGCTTGCTGTTTGCTGCTTGCTGTTATCTGCCTTCTGCCTGCCATGGACTGTTTCTCCTGGGCGACGCCCCTCTGCCACGCTGCCCTGCCTTGGAGCCAGCCAGCTATGAACAGACGCCTCCACAAACTGTGAGCCAAATACACTTTCCTCCTTTAACTTTGGGGGCTGGGTATTTTGTTTCAGCAACGAGAAAAGACACCATTCAATAAAGGATTTAGAGACATCTTGAATTTAAAAAAATCTTTACTTCTGATTGTTAACAAGAGTGTAGGCATATATGTATTTACAGATATTTTTCTATAATGAAACTACTCTCAATAAGAGCTTTCGATTCCATAATGCTCTCATGTTCATTGTTGAAACAAATCCCCAAAATGCTCTGTTATAAAAGTAGAAAACTAGTCTAACAGGAAGCATTTAGTGCCGACCTTGTCACCTTCCTTCAAGCGAAACATACATTAGCTGGAACCTGCCTCCGTTTCCTGCACATGAATTCAGCCGTCTTGACGCTTACATTCGCCTCCCCCTCCTTCAAAGTAGAAGAGAGGAGCGCGCGCTTCTGAGGAAGGCGGCCCCTTGCACTGCTCCGCGCGCACCCTCACGGAAGCTAGCTCTGTACTGCCTCAATAGCGCCAGCTCCTAACCTTCTCCACGCGTCCCATGTGTAAAGCAACCAGACAAAACAAAATCCTCAAAGTAAAACTCAAAATAAAACCAACAAACAAAAAACAACCAGAAGGCCGCAGCCCCTAAATTCTTCTCCTTACTCACAACCAGCAACGTAATGCGCGTCGTGTCCTGATTTCCTCCCCACCACTCAGCTCTCAAACCGCTCCCCGCAAGCGTTCAGCCTTTTCTTCATCTCCTTACAAACATGTGCTCGCTGCCCACTCTTTCCTCCTGTGTCTTCCTCTGTTCTTTCCCTTCTTGTTTTTCTTATCTTCTGGCCGCAGCTTGGAGCTTCTTTGTCGCGTTAAGCCTCCTTTATGCTCACACACTCCAAGCCCGAGTATTCTCGTCTACTTGCCTTTTCTCCGTAGTTGCATTAATGGCAAACCTCTGATTACTATCTCTATTTACTGACTCCCAAATTTACACCTTCTGAGCATAGATTTCTTTTTACTTTATACTACAATGTCATTTTTTCTCTAGATGTCTCAACATCCCTGCTGTAAAGTCTTCCTTTGACTCAGTTACTTACGAAAGAAAAGCCTATTGTTGAGCCAGCGATCTGACCTTCTTTTGGGACCCCTTAGCTCAGTAAGTGCCATCACCATCCCGCCAGTTTCCCAAGCCAGGAAGCCAGCAGGCACTTTGCATCGCTTCGCCCCCCTTCAGCCTTCATCCCGGTCTTTCCCGTGTCCTATTAACTGCAGCTCCTACAGGTATTTCCAGCCCACCTACTCCACCATTTCCAGTGACACATCCAAGTCAAAGTGACTGTTTTCTAGCCTGACAACTACAACTTACATCTCTCTATTTTGACACAAATATCTTGTCAACATGTGATCAAGCCCTTCTCCTGCCTAAAATCCCTTGTTTGCCCCACCTGCTTTAGGAGAAAATCCAAACCCTTAAGGTAGACATCAAGGCCCTGCAAGCTATTTTCCAGCCTCCCTCCCCGTCTGCTTTCTTTCCCTTTCAGGCTGAGCGCCAGACAGAACTACTTGAAAACTCCACGTTCTGTGCTCCAGGCTCCACGCCCTTGGTAGGTAGCACAGTTCCGGCAATCATCCACTATTTATTAAACATCTAATTAGTTACAACTGGCTTTTGACATTGCTGTAAAACATTGCTCTACTAGATATATGAGGTATGTTTGGAAAATTCATCCAATGTTGACATTTTTAATGTATCAAAATAAATGACACATTACTATTAATCTTCTTCAAAATACCCTCACGTCAGACACTCTTCTCTTGCTGTACTTGTTACTTGCTGTAACAGGTCTGGACGTCCTCTTTCGGGAGTGTCTAGTTGCTCTTTCGTGACTGCCTCAGTGTCCTGTATCAAATCAAAACATTACTTTTCATGATCATTTTGATTTTGGGAAAGAGCCAGAAAGTGCTATCATGTTTAATACTTTCATCTGCAATTCTATAAACCACACCCTGGGTATTAATAATCACATATGATAAAAAAATAGGGGCTGCGTTGAAAACTTAATTTTAAAACTTTGGTTCATTTGCAAGCATATACACAAGGGAAGTATTTTATCAAAGCAAAGTAGAAGATTGTTCCTAGTAATGAAGCATAGATGTGTAGGTGATTCAAGTAATGACCCTCTAGTTATGGAGCCATTCACTGTGTGAACAGTGTCAGGATTTCCAATGAGCCTAACTGTTGCAGACAATACATTGGAAAGAATAGAAAAACTGGAAGCCATCTTTTTTTAACCTCAAAACCATCCTAAATATAACAATAACTAAATTTAAAAGAAAACACTGAATTTGAGAAAGCACTGTGGGAAGAAATAGCAACTTTTTCTCTCTCTCTTCATGGGAGAGACCATTTTATTTTTTGTTGTTGTTTTGGTACTGGGACTCGAACTCAGGACCTTGTGCTTGCTAGGCAAGCACTTGTGCTGCTGAGCTATACCCCCAGCAGGGAAAGACCATTTTAGACCCAGCCTGAGATTTTGTATTTCACCAAATAACCACCTTTACTCAAAGGTTCTGCATTGACACAATCCAGTCATACCCCTCACCATACTGAAATGAACAACCTCAAGCCTCACTTTGGTTGAATTCTGACTCCTCTAAAAACTTTTCCCAACAGCTCAAATCCCATTTATCCTTTAAGCTGCACCTTTCACTGTCAAAGCAGAAATAAAACACACGGATTACCCTGTCTAACCTATGGCTGTGCTGCAAGCTGGAAGTCTTACAGCATAGTTTACAGGTGTGAACACAGCTGAAAGCAGAATCAGTTACTTGTCTGAAAATATGAAGACTATTGATCAAGTGAATTAATACCGTATTTTCCCATACTAAAATGTATGCGTGCAAATATTACTTTTGTCTTTTATATTGTTGCATTCCCTACCAAATAGGTTTGATATGCAGATACAGACTACAGAGAAGCATGGTTATGTGACATTAAAGCAGTGGTTTATAGGCATCTTTATTGTTGTTTTTTTGTTTTGTTTTGAGGTAGGGTCTCAGTATGAAGCTCAGGCTGGCCTCAAACTCATGGTGATCTTCCTGCCTCAGCCTCCTGTGTGCTGGGATTATAGACATGGGCCACCACACTCAGCTTTCATTTTATAGGACACTTAATCTGGTATTTTCTTTTTAAATTTTCTCTAGAAATGTTATGATGATTTTAGAGTTTTCTGCCTAGACACAGTCCATAATCAAAACATGAATTTATTCTACATCATAGGATGCTCATTCATTCTCACTAAGCTATTGTTATTTTAGATACTCACAAAACCTGACTAAATAAAGTAACACTTAAAGACATTTCTTCATAAGTATTGGCTGATGCTAAACTTGGAAATAAAAGTAAATTGATTTATTAACCAAATATTGGTCTAAGCAGGACACAGTGGCTTACACTTGTAATTCCAGCATTTAAGAGGCTGAGGCAGGAAGATCACAAGTTTGAGCACATTCCAGCCCAGCCTGAACTGCAGAACAAAACCCTGTCTCAAAAAATAAATAAAATATGTGGCCTGAGGAATTAAACTTTAACATCATTATCATTTATATAAAGAAAAATGCACAGAGATTAGTATGTTATGTTATTTGCTTTACTGAGTAATAGAGTGGACTTGGAAAATATTTAACAAGTATTAATATATATTATGAGGCTAGAAATGAACAATTTTAAGCATGTTAAATTTCCACAAAGGCTTTTTATTACTCTGACTGAGAGAGGATAATGATAAACTTCTATAAACATCATCACTTAAGCCAGAAGTGCTTATCTATTCTACTACCTTAGTTATGCTGACAGTATAATTTCTACCTATTGTGCTTATTTTGATCACACATTATCAGTAAGGCGAATAATCAGTGATGGGTTTTTTTATTTTTAAGTTTGCAGAGTTTAGATTGATGAGCCCCATTAATCTCAGTGGTAGCAATCCATAAAATCCAAGTTTTCTAGCTAAATGTTTTTGTTTATACCTAAAACATTTGCCATGCTGCTGCATGGTCTTAATAATTAGAAATTTAACTGTTCTGAATAACATGATGTGCACACTTAAAATATATGTACTTTATTAGATATAAATTATGTTTTTAGAAAGTTAAATTCTCCAGTGTTGCAGAAAAAAATATTTCAGTGAAGTCTATTTTAAAAAGAAGGCATTTACAAATTCAAATAAATTGTCTAAAATTATTTGCTGTAAACTATTAATTTTACTGTTCCCTAATAGAGAAAAACAAATCAATAAAGAAATTAATCAAACTATATAGCGAGCAGCTGGGTAATAGTGTAATCAAATTATCGTCCCTATGTGCTGGATAAAGAACCTTTGTCAGGTGCACATTTTCGTACAGCCACCCATACAGGTACAGCCCACTTTCACAGCCTGAGAAAGTTCCGCTAGCTCTTTTGCATCCATTCTCACTTCCCCCCTTTGCCTCATCCCCGGCAAACCATTTACCAATTTTCTGTCGTCATATGTTAGTTTGGTCTTTTCTGTAATAAGATATTAATGAATCATGCAGTATTTATTTTTATTTCTGGCATGTTGGGCTCAGCATGTTTTTTAGATTTGGTCATGTTGTCGCCTATTGAATCAGTCTGTTCCTCTCCTGCTGTGCTGTAACCCACTGTGTGACTCTGTATAGCCAGTCACATGCTGAAGGAGATTTAGGTTGCTTCCAGTCTGCAAACACTGGACATGAACAAAGTTGCTATACACATTCTTGTACAGGGCTTCTGTGGACTTAGGTTTCCTTTTGTTCTTGGGTAAATTCTTAAGAGTAGATGTATGTTTCACTTTACAACAAACTGCTAAACTATATTCCACAATACTTGTACGTTCTACATTCCAACTAGCAGTGCATGAGAGTTCCAGTTTTCCCACATTCTTGCAAACATTCACCACTTCTTTCAGGCATCGTAACAGAACCCCAGGACAGGGAGAGTACGCACTTCTGTCCTGGAGACCGCAGGATTTCTGGGCATAGGACACAGTGGAAACCAGAGACTACCAAAATGTGAATTTTCAAGGTAACCTGATCTCCTTCACCTTCCTGCTTTGACTCAAGACTTCATTACTTAATAATATATACATAGAAGAGGATTATTAGGGGAAGAGTGTGTTCTTTGCATTCAAGTCTTCCTAAGATTTATAGCCCTGACATCAGCTCAGAGATTCCAATGGAGCTGGCTAGGTTTCTCCACCTGCAAGCCAAGGTTAGTTTTGCACGGAAACGAGCTCCTGTGCTGTGCGGGGCTGAGCGCCAGACCCCACCCATGAGGGTGTTCTCCTGGTGGTGCTCTACCTCTGAGTTCATCTCTCTAGAATAGCTTAGTTCTTTTAGATGTATTTGTACCTGTGAAATGAGCTTTTATAAAATGCTAGTTTGCAACAAAAGTATGATTTTTAAAACTCTGGTAGCTATTTCCTACTACGCTATTTGAGTGGGAGTGAAGAAAGGTTTTCATATCCTTTGATATCCTAACTGAAATCAGAACCTTTTAAAAAAATCTTTCTACTAATTTGAAGTGCTTCATAAGGATGTATTGCTAGGGGATCCTTAGTTACTAAGTCAGGAATATTGAGTGTTTTTGTGATGGCTGGCAAAAAGAACAACATGATAATGATATTATTTATCAAAAGAAATAAGTCCCATTTTCCAATTGTTTGCTATATGAATTTGAAACAGGATTCAGTGACTTTTATTACATTCATTTTGCTAAAACTCTGTGCACTGATCTCAAACTTAGTTGCATTACATACCTTCCCTTTACCCACTGCCCGGTTATTCAACATTCAGGGTTTTTAAACAATTTTATTAGTACATGTTTGCAGTACATAATGATTCAACATTCATTTATTCTATGAGCAGTCTTACTAAAGTGAGTAAGATGAGGACCTTGCTTCACTTTTACAGAAAAAGAAAAGAAACCAAAGAGAGTAACTCTTAATAGGCATTATGTTTCTTCCTAAATGTCCTAAAATTGATTTTGTTGATGGTTGCACAATTCTGTGGGTGTAATAAAAATTATTGAGTAGAACACTTTAAATGAGTGAATCATACAGAACCTGAATGCTATCACAATGAGGTTGTTAGGTTTTTAAAAAATAAATATGTATGTCCATGAAAATTTTATGATATATGTGCAACAACTGAACTTTTACCAAACTGAAAACCTGAATCAATATTATGGGGCGACTTCTGAGAACAATGAAATGGAAAGAAAATTACCTGATTCACCACAATAGCATAATTAAGTATAACTGAATATACTGAATTTTTATTTGAGGTCAGGCACTGAGCTAAGTATTTGAAACAATTATATTATTTAATCCCCTGGTCATGTCTGGAAAGTTGCTATCATTTTCTACATTTTGCAGCTGAGAAAACTGAGATTTAGATGGAAGCAAGTAAGTGCCGGAGCCAGGGGTTCGATTGACGGTTTATCTGATACAGTTTTTGATCTGCCTCTTCCTAACATTAGAAGATAACACACACAAAGACACATTGCTGTTACTTATAGCCAAAAACTGTACGTGACATCCACATGCTCAGCGTCACTCAAGGTACTGCAAATGCTTTGTGGGGGAGGTGGCAAAAAAGTAGTGTGCACGCGTCAAAGCAGCGTGAGAGATCCGAGAGTCTCTGGACGTTAACTGCAAGCGAGGAGTATAACGCCCCCTCTAGTTTCAACCTGCGCCGACGTCCAACGTCACTTTAAATCCCCATTGACCCTGTGTCCAAACACACTAATAATACTTTGGATCCTCTGATGCTCTAACATCAATAAAAAGACATTTTAAAGGCTGAGATATCCTTGAAAGTTCATACTTTGAAGAATTATAGAATATTAGTTTTGCAAGAGATCTTTGAAATCTTATTTGATAAGAAAGAAACATTTCCCAGAGAAATTAGGACAACTTCCCAAGGTAAAAGAGCCCTTTTGAAAACTCTCTAAACTACCTCTGGACAAGGGTGGTGGCACACCTGTAATCCCTGCACTCAGGAGGCTGAAGCAGGAAAAGGGAGTGTTGAGGTCAGCCTGGGATATGTAGCAAGTTTGAGGCCAGCTTGGAAGGTAGCTAGACCATTTCATCTCTCTCTCTGTACATATTTGTATATATTCATATTCTCAGGTATCTTAGGCCAGCATCCAGGAAGCCTTATGACACCTTATATTGGTTAGGGCTGATTAATAAATGCTAGTTCCGTTTCTTTTGTTCAGTCTCTGATAATGCACAACACTTCCGAATGCTCACGCGTGATGCCACCTCCGTAGGTCCTGATGCAGCTTGCTTTCTGCTGCAGACTCCGAGAATAAACTTGGCATTACCCAAGACTCGGCTCCTGCCAAGTCCAATTTCATCAGGGAGTAATAAAGAACAACAATACACATTTTTACTTTAATGTTCAAAGAACACTTTTGGATCATTGAATTTTGGACAGCATTTCATCTGTGGGATACAAATTATTCTAATTACAACAAATTTACCTCATAAAAAAGAACACCTGCTTTTTTAGGGCAACATCAGCTAAACAATAATGAAGTGAATACAATTAAATTTTGCTTGCATTTAAAAGTAGTTAGGAAAGAATAAAAAGCAAGCAAGCAATTGTGTTTGCCACTAGAGAAAATGGTTTGGGAACTTTGTAGAAGGAAAAATACAATTTTATATCATGTGCATTTTTACTGTGTGTGTGCTTCATAAATGACAGGGAAAACAAAGAATTCATAGAATAGATAGCTTGATAAAACATTTCACTATAGACAGTCCCATAATAAATGCTTCCTTTTTAGAAGCACTATAATTAAATAGTCAAGAACTAAGGCTTAGGGCTGGAGATATAGCTCAGTGGCACAAGCACCTGCCTAGCAAGCTGAAGGTCCTGAGTTCAATTCCCGATACTAGAAAAAAAAAAGCAAACAAACAAAAAAACCCAAAAGAACTGAGTTTCACATCATATATAAGTAAAATTTCTATGTAACCAAAACTTATTGCCTCAAGATGCAGCATATCTTATCCTCCGAGTAACTAATTTAAAGCTAACAATAAGCAACATACACAATTGTGCCATTGTTACCCTATTATCTTGTCTTGAAAGTTTAGGGTTTTTTCTCTTTAAAATTTAAAAGAAAATTCAGAAATGCAGGGATGGTTCAATATTCGCAAATCAATTAATGTTAAACACCACATCAATAGAGCCAAAGACAAAAATCACATGATCATCTCAATAGATGCAGAAAAAACTTTCAACAAAGTCCAACACGCATTCATGATAAAAACCCTACAGAAAATAAGAATTGATGGTCTTTACCTCAACCTGATCAAAGCCATCTATGAAAAACCAACAGACAACATCATACTAAATGGACAAAAACTGAAAGCTTTTACTTTAAAATCAGGAACAAGAGAAGGAAGTCCATTGTCACCACTCCTATTTAGCATAGTTCTGGAAGTATTAGACAAAGCAATTACACAAGAGAGAGAAGTAAAAGGAATAAGGATAGGAAAGGAAGAAGTAAAACTATCACTATTTGCAGATGACATGATACTTTACATGGAGGATCCCAAAAACTCCACAAGAAAACTCCTGGAATTAATTGACAAATTCAGCAGGGTAGCTGGATACAAAATCAACACTCCAAAATCAATAGCATTCCTATACACAAACAACAGACAGACTCAGAAAAAAATTAAGGAAACCATACCTTTCACAATAGCATCCAAGAAATTGAAATATTTAGGAATCAATCTAACAAAAGAAGTAAAAGATCTATTCAATGAAAACTACAGTACTCTGAAAAAAGAGATCGAAGAGGATTTCAATAAATGGGAAAACATTCCTTGCTCATGGACAGGAAGAACCGATACTGTGAAAATTGCCATACTACCAAAATTGTTGTACAGATTCAATGCAATTCCCATTAAACTACCACTGGCATATCTCACAGATCTAGAGAAAACATTCCTTAAATTCATCTGGAACTAGAAGAGACTCAGAATAGCAAAAGCAATCCTGGGCAACAAGGACAAGTCAGGTTAAAAAAAAAAAGGACAAGTCAGGTGGAATTACAATCCCTGACCTGAAAGTAAACTACAAAGCTACTGTAATAAAACCAACCTGGTACTGGCTAAAAAACAGACCTGAGGATCAGTGGAACAGACTGGAAGATGCAGCCACAACCACAAACAGAGTCAGCCACCTAGTCTTTGACAAAGGGGCCAAATAAGGTCACTTGAAGAAAGATAAGCTCTTTAATAAATGGTGCCGGAAAAATCAGCTTGCCACATGCCAAAGACTGAAAATAGATCCAAGTCTATCACCATGCACCAAACTCAAGTCAAAATGGATCACAAATCTCAATATTAAAACACAAACACTAAATCTATTGGAAGAGAAAGTAGGTAAAAACCTCAAAGACATAGGAGTAGGCAGAGAGTTCATGAACAAAAACCAAACCCCACGGAAAATGCTTAAAGAATCAACAACTGGGATCTCCTACTGAAAAGTCTCTGCACAGCTAAAGAAATCACCCGCAGAGTAAAAGGATAACTTACAAATTGGGAAAAAATTTTAGGTGACTGTCCCTCAGACTAAGGTCTTCTATCTTAGAAAACATCAGCCCCCCAAATTCAAAGACCTAATCGAGAAATGTGCATCTGAGATGAATACTCACCTCTCAGATAAAGAAATACAAATGGCAAACAAATACATGAGAAAATGTTCAACATCATTAGTCATTGGAGAAATGGAAATTAAAACAACATTGAGATTTCATCTCACCCCATTAAGAATGGTTATCATTAAGAAATCAACCAATAACAAATGCTGGCAAGGCTGTGGAGCAATCAGAACTCTTCTCCACTGCTGGTGGGAATGCAGACTGGTGAAATCACTATGGAAATCAGTTTGGAGATTCCTCAGCAAACTAGGTCTGGAGGTCCCATTCAACCCAGCTATTCCCCTTCTGGGTATTTTCCCAGAAGATCTGAAAACATCATATCACAGCGATATATGTGCACCCATGTTTATTGCAGCACAATTGTAATTGCTAACTTGTGGAAGCACCCCAAATGTCCATCCAATGAGGAATGGATTAAAAAATTGTGGTACTTCTATATAATGGAATATTACTCACCTATAAAGAAAGATAAACTCAAGGCTTTTACAGATAAATGGTCACAACCAGAAAGCATACTCATAAGTGAAATAAACAAGATCTCCATGTGCAAGCAATGTATTGTCTCACTGGTATAAGTATCTGAAAGAGTGAATAAAAATTAGGAGGTAGGACATTGTGAAATGAAAGGGACATGCTCAAAAGTAAAGAGCAACTGGGGTGAATGAAAGGGACATTATGTATGTATGAAAGGAAATTTATGTATATATAGAGAGCATAGCTAACATAGTTGAACTACTGACTTCTATCGCTTTATTGAAAGGAACAGTTAATGATTAATTATTTGATCAATCTTGCATGTCTCTGTTCTCCTGAGAAACCACTTTGAAAATATCAATACATAATGCAACAACCATTGTTAACTTCCTACTACTTTGTTTATTTGCTTGTATTATTCTTATGCTATTTTATAAATGGATGTCTGTTAATGTTTTCCTTCTTTTATATTTAAAATAAATTTTAAAAAATAAAAAAGTAAATAAAAGTATAATTATAAATAGACTAGTCAGATTTTGTTCATCAATTAGCAGAGATCTCATAGAGGAAGAATTTGGAATGAATAAAATCTTTTATCTATAATTTAAAAATAAATAAATAAAATAAAGTTACAAAAACAAATACCAGGTGTGGTGGCACACACCTGTAATCCCAGCACTCAGCAGGCTGAGGCAGGAGGATTATTGGGAGTTCAAGACCAGCCTGGGCTGCAAAGTGAGCTGAAGCCCAGCCTGAACTGCATAGTAAGACCCTGCCTCAAAAAAGACAAAAATAAAATAAAATAAATAAAAATTGTAAAAAAGCATTCTATTTCATTATCATTCTATAAATATCAACTCTACATAAGCCAACTCTAGCACTGGGCTACCCTCATCCTACAGCAGAGAACACAAGCCTTACTTTTTGGGGTTTCTCTAAAGTTGGAGAATATTTATGGCATAGATCCGGAATGCCCTTCCTCCACAGGCTTCTTGCCTTCAGTGTTGGGACTTTTGGACAGTCATTGGATTGTGGGGTGCGGTTAAGCATGCTGGTCAGAAGCAGCTCACTGGGGTTGCAGCCTGGAAAATACATCCTCCTCACAGCACCTCCCTCTGCTCTGCTTCCTGGCCAGCATGCTGTGAACAGCAATCCTCTGCCAGCCCCTTCCGCCTTTGAGTGAGCTGACTGTGGACTAATCATGAGCCAAAATAAACCTCTCCTTTTTTGTGGGCATTGGGACTTGTGAAAAGTGACTAAGACAGATAGTATCATTATTATTATTAAAAAGTAACTCGTTTTTCCTCTTTAAGCCAAGAGTAATCAATAAACATTCATTTTGTCTTGACTTGGAGTGAGGAAGTAAGGTATAATTTAGTAAACAATAATTTAAACTTACACTCTATTTAAAATATAATCTATAAACTATACTTTATATTTTGTCTCTCTTTTTCCTACAAAAACCTGCCAAATTCTACTGCACAGAGTGTGTGTAAATTTACCAAATTTCTAATACCTTTCACTTTTTTGGTTTTGAATGTTCTTTGAGCAGTGAAGCAAGATAGTAAATTGTTGAAAATTGAGTGTTCAACGAGTGAGACTCTGAAGTGGGTCCTTGTAGAGTACCTGGTCCCTTGTGAGACAGAAAAACTTCTTCGATGGTGTAAAGAGATCTTCGAGTTCACACATTTGCTAACGTCAGAACTCTTCCCGGATGGAATTACCTACTGTCCACTCCATTCTTCATGGTGTCAGTGGAAGCGAAAATTGATGATTGAGGCTCAGGCCGCCACAATAAAATACCATAAACTTGGTCATGTTAGCAAGAGAAGTTAATTTACTCCCAGTCCAGGAGGCCGGAGGTCCAAGAACAGAAAGAGGTGGACTGGTTTCCAGTTGGTTCCTGGCTTCTCCTCCTGACTTTGGAGGATCTGTCCTGTGCTGTGTCCCTCAGGGCAGAGAGCCGTGGGAGACCTTTGCAGTGCAGTCCTTACTGAGCTCATCCTGTCCAACCGGGCCGCCTGGCCAACCTCAGCTAACTTCACTGCCTCGGAGGCCTTTGTCCCTCAGTGCTGCCACACTGGGAGTCTGGGCTTCAACCTACAAAGATGCAGGAGAAACATTCAGCTCGTGATAGGTAGTGAAGTTAAATTATTACAGTAATTGGTAGTAATATTACATTCAATAACGATGTAATTCTTCTGAGATAGTGATTTGGTTATGTGTCTCCTTGGAGTCAAACACAAAAATAGTATCTGTTATGGGGCTATTTTAAAGTAAATCATCAAAGGAAAGAAGATACAACATTATCGTGGCAAATACTTAATTTTTCAAATCAGGGAGTGTGCTTTTCCTTATATTTTTTAAATATGCTGCTGATGGGCCTGGGGTGCAGCTTGATGGTAGAGTGCATGCTTAGCTTCACTGAAGCACTGGATTTAATCCCAGCAGTGTACAAGCACTTGAGTGTGCACAAGCACTTGAGCGTGCACACATGCATACCCACACACCCACACCCACACCCACACCCACCCACACACACACACACACACACACACACTGCTACTGACAGTAAATAAATACAAAAAGAACCTCTTCTTTTGTCAAACACATACATCTCTTAAGATCGAATTAAAAACTGTATTAACCCTTTTACTGAGAGATTACTATCACTGTTAGAAGAGGCAAATGGAAGAACACAATTAACTGACCAAATTTGTTCTCAGTACAGTCTCCAAATAGAGGAGGCTGAGTTGCTAAGAAGTTTCTCCTTGGGTTTCCTTTCAAAGGATACAATAGTAATTTCCATGATGGTCTTTAATATGGTAGTCATGAAACTCATTGCGTGTAGCAATCCTTCCTCCGAAAATTCCTCCCACTTTATCTAATGGATCTTTGAAGTTGTTTATACGGACCAAGGGTCAGGGCATCAACCTTGCTGTTGTCTTTTCAGGGAATGACACAGTAAATAGAGAGCATCTAAGCTTTTTCTTTACAGAAACTGAATACACATAATGAATATTTTCATTTTTATACTACAGTCATGAGTCCTTTCTTTCTGACACGAGTATGACTGGTCTTCAACAATGCATAACTAAATACCATATATGCAAAGTATGCCACACTAGCTGAGACATAACTTCCAGGACATTTTTTTATTTACAAAGACACCATGAAAGAAAAAACTCACTGTGTAGTCCAGGCCAGACTTGAATTTGCTATAAACTATAGGTTGGCCTCAAACTTATGGTCTTCCTGCCTCAGCCTCCTAAGAGCTGGGCTTACAGGTCTGCACCACCATGCCCAGCATGGGGGATTCTTAAACTTTAATGTGCAAGCAAATTCCTTGAGTGTATTACTAAATTATCCTTTCTGAGTTTCATTTTCCCATAGGTCCAGGTTGGAGCCACAGATTGTGCAAGTCTAGTAGTGATATTGATGCTCTTGCTCCAGACCAGGTAAGGAACAAGCCTACAAAGGTGCAAGCCACAGCTGTTCCTTCAAAAAACTTGTATGACCTACACTCATAAAATAAGATTACTACTCAGTCCTCCAGGGGTGGTTTTGAATATTGAGGACACAGCAAATAAAATGAGCACCAAGCACAAGATAGTTCAAAAATGGTAGGACTTATTAATTGGAAAAACAAGAGTCACTGTCCACTGTAGTTCATTTTATGTAAGTGAACTTACCTAAGGGAGAGCTTGCAAAGGGCTCATGAGGGCAGGGTAGGCAGGGAGGTATGGGTTTATTGATGTTTCTCCACTCTAGCGTTATGAAAGCCTATTTCACAAGTAGTGTAAAGTCAACTGCTTTCCGTCACGGTGATGACAAAGTAAAAGCAATAATTTTATCTGGTTAAATTAAGTTCTGCTACAGGAAAGTAGACTCTTTTGCAGGGATAGACTTGGCTTGATGAAGGCATGAGGGGAGTGGAGGAAGGGATGTTAAGGAAGACATCAAGAGCCCAATGTTTATGAACATCTGTTCTCAGGCACTCCGCTTTATGTTAGGCTGACTGCATGTCCACACTACCTGGGAGACTTCCGGAATGAACGCGGGCTGACCCACCCTGCAATCCGAGCCCTCTATGAGGGGCCAAGCTGACGTTTCCCAGAGCTCTTCCGGGCGCAGCTGCCCCACTGTATGCGTAAGACTTCCTCCCCCAGAATTCTGATGGGGAGACAGTCGCTCTTCTCCTTCCTGGCTTCCCTTCTTTAAGCTGCAACCTTCACAGACAACCTCAGAAAGAGCTAAATGGTTGCGTCAGCCTGTGTCCCTCTCCCCTGACAGCCTCCTCCTCTTCTTCTCAAAAGTCGAGATTGAAGGTCGAATACTTTAAATTAGCTGATCTTTCTCTTGACCTCTCTGCTCGACCTAACTCTTTTGGGCAATACAAACGTTTCTGCTTACCAAGAGAATGGGCAGGGGACTCAGACAAGCGAGAGAGACGGACACGGTTCGGTATTTCAGATTCTCTCTCATGCCAGTAAACAGCCCAGCTCAAGGTCTGATTCCAGCTCTGACTGAGTCGCAAATACTTACTATTCCTACTACACTCAGCTGCCAAGGATGGCATGCTATCTAGGAAAGAGCAATTAAATTAATAACGACTTTTGCTTCTCCTTTGTAAGACAGGAAAGTAAAGAAGTTATTATTTCCTCTCACAAGAACAGTCCCTTGAAATATGAAGTGATACAGTGAAGTAATTTCAGCAACACCTTCATCTTGAGCTGCACGGCCCTTACCTCAGCTCCCATTTTTATCACACGGTTCCGACACTTCTCCGTTCTTATTTTTGGTTCAATTCATATTTTAACAACCTGAATATCACTCTTGTAGATTTTCCTTTCACATCTGCCATTTCGAAGCTTTTCTTAGGCCCTTCACCTATTTTAACTGGGTCAACCTCTTTCCCTTCTATTAAAACATAATTTGCATTTAGCTACTTTATTGCTTGAGACAAACAGAATAGTTGAGCCCACCCAACTAAAACCCATTTGCATGAATAATATTAATAATGTGCATCCAGGCGTTTTATCAGCATGCTATGTCTTTTTACCTACATTTTAAAAAATTCTAAAACAATTGGTATTGTATCACATCTGCTCTCTCCTTTGGAACTTCTCTAACACATTTCTACTATGCTGGGCATGGTGGCAAACACATGTAATCCCAGCACTCAGGAGGATCACTGAAAGTCAGTCTGGGCAGCACTCAGGAGACTAAGGCAGGAAGATCACTGAAAGTCATTCTGGGCTACCTAGTAAATTCAAAGTCAGCCTGAATTACAGAAGAAACCCTGTCTCCAAAATATATATATATGTACACACACACACACACACATATATATATATATATAAATGATTTTCATGATTTTCTGGGATGATGATACTCAGCCCTGGCAATACATTACAATCACTTGAGAGCTTTAAAAATGTTGTTCCGAGGGTCCAGTTAAATCAGAACCTGTACAGTGGGATCCAGGTGTGAGTATATTTTAAACATCAGGGTTTAAAACTGCTACTTTGATCATATAGTGCTTTGTTTCAGTTACTTTTCTCTTAGTTACTTTTCTCATTGCTGAGACAAAATACCCAACACCCAAAGTTAAAGGAAGAGAGGTTTGTTTAGCTCACAGTTTGTAGAGGTTTCAGCCCACCGTCAGCTGGCTCCACGCAGAGTGGCATGGCAGAGGAACACCGCAGAGTAGAACCAGTTCATGGCAAGCGGAAGAGAGCAAAAGCAAGCACGCAAGCGACCATAGCCGCTCCTTTCTACGCCTTCATGCCCTGTCTAGGCTACTGGGATCAGGGCGATGGCGCACCAGTTGGACTGACTTAGTCATGCACCCTGAACCCCAGCATCGCACACTCTCCCTCCAGCCATCTCTGAAAAAGCCCCACCAGTGACCACATGAGGCTCTGTGGGACATCGAGACACGTCAAAATTTTTATAAAATATTTTTCTTTTCCCTAAGAAAAAAACAAATATTTTTAAAAACAGGATGTTGATGTAGACCGAGGGAGCTACAGCCAAGTCTGCAGGCCTGGACCCTGCACAGTGAAATCTGAAGTCTGAGGAAGGTGAGGAGGTCGTTCAGCCCAGGACGTTTGCTCTGTGTGTGCCGCCCTCCTTTCAGCCAGATCTCCTGAAATGCTAGGAAATAATTCTTGCTCAAAATCAATTTTTTCCTTGATTGCAGATCAATTTTTTGCATTTCCACTGGCTGCATAGAAGGCCACAAGGGAAGAGCAGTGGGGTACACCTTCAAATGTAGCGTCTTCCTCTTTTTTTTTTTTTTTTGGTACCGAGAATCAAAGTCACAACCCCACGCCTGCCTGGTAGGTGCTGTGCCTCTGAGCTATATCCCTGGCAGCATCTTCCACTCCGTGGCTCAAGTGCCTCCTGTGTTTTTCAGGCCTCTACATACCCTTTAATGTCACATTTAGTACCAATAAAGGCGTTCTTTTCAGATACCTTTAAGGAAGGACCCAGAATTTCTAGCAGAAGGACACCATGGCATAGCCTGGGCTGGGGCCTGGGGACTCACTTATCCCAACCCTGTCTTTTAGTTTATATTCATCACCAACCAACCTATGCCTCAACTTCCTTATACGTCAAAAGAACATAGGACCAAACAGCACACACACTTCCAAGAATTTTGTGAAATGAAATAATTTACAGTTAAATACTTTAAAAACTATAAAGTAGGACCCAAACAAAGATTATTTGCGTCACTATGATTACTTATGACTGATGAATTGGGCCCACGCTCTTCTCTTTATTACCAGCTTTCATAGTAGAATGGAGTACAGAAAGCGAGAGAGGAGAGAATTTGTTACAGTGTGTGTAATGAGACGGACCCAACAAGAACAAAGATTTGTGATGATAATGAAAACTTGAAAGAGGGAGAGAGTGTTGTTTTGTTCTATAAATTCTGTTTTATATACAGTGTTTCAGTAACCTTCCTGCTGCTTCTGTCCCACCTTAGCAACGCACGCATGGTTTAGGGCTGAACTGGCTGGCTTTTCATTTAAATTGAATTCTCTAAAATCCAGAAGGAACTTTTGTTGCTTCCTAAGCCGAAATAAATTCAGTCTTTATCCTGACTATTCTCCAGGGAAACTGCAGCCGCTAGGTACAGCCCCAGGGACCTGCAGGCTGAAGAGCTGCTCAGCCGCTCTGGGGAGGAAGATCTCGCACTCCCCGAGACACTGCCGTGATGCCCTTTTCAGACACTTCTACACAGAAAGTCTTTATTCTCAAAATAATTTTCAGGAAAGTGTTTTGTAAACAAGCCATAAATATTAAAATTCCATATCTGAGATTACTCACAGGTAAAAAAGACTCCCTCCTATGAAACCAGGACACACTGTAAATACATTTTATAAATATCAAAGGAATCAGTCAAAAGTCAGGAAATGAGGAGAAAAGAAGATGTGTCTGAGGCAGTGAGGAAGATCTGTGCTCCGTACCACGCCTGCTGCGCTCACTCCCTGTTCTGTCTCTCCCCAGTGTTAGGAAGCGGGCCGGGGTATACTACATTATTTTACTTTTATGATATCTTTGGATGAATAGTTATAATCAGTGAGAGCTTTTTCTCCCTAAAGACAAAACAGCACATTACTGTGTGTGTAGTTAACACCAAGTAAATACTTATAAATCCTCTAACTTGAAGGGCATGACATTTCAATTTTCAAATTTCGGTTTTCCATTTTTGACTGTAATTTAATGTCATTGCTCTCAATCAGAGGTGGCGGTGTACAACTGTAATCTCACTCACTTGGGAGGCCTAGGAGGGAAAATTACAAGTTGGAGGGCGACCCGGGCAAAGTGCTGAGCTCCTATATCGAAATAAAGAAATAAGAAGAGCTGGGGATGTAATTTGGTGATGAAACTCTTGCCTAGCACCAAACCCTGGGCTGAATCACTTATTTAGAAAAAAAAATCATGTAGGGTGTAGTGGTGCACATCTGTCATCCCAGGACTTAAGAGGCTGAGGCAGGAGGATCGCTGTGAGTTCAAGGCCAGCCTGGACTACATTGTGTGACCTTGTCTCAAAAAAAAAAATCACCAATCTAATGTCTAATGTCATACCTTATTCCTGACAACCACTTATCAAATACTAAAAGATTTATGAATACCTTATAAACCTTGGGGGTTTTTGCCTATGTCAGGAAAGTTTAGCTAAGACATTTTCTTTCTCACTTCTTGTTAGCCTTTGCTCTTCGTGGCAATTAAATAATATTTCTTCATAGTATTTAAGTAATTTAAAATATTTTCTTTGGGGGGGTGTGGTGGATACCTATAATCCCAACACTCTGGAAGCCTGAGGCTAGAAGACCGAGAGCTCAAGTCCAACCTGGGCTGCCATGACTTAGTGAGACCCTGTCTCAAAATTAAAAATAAAAAGATCTGGGATGTAGCTCAGTGCAAAAGTCTGGGGTTAAATTCCATACTAGACTTAACAAAAGAAAAAATCCTTTTATAAGTCAGTTCACTGGCTTTAATGACATCTTTTGAGTTAAGATTAGGATGGATTAACTTTAGAGCTTTAGTCCATGTTCTTGGACTTAATACATTACCTCTCTGTATAAATCACAAACCGGCCAGCAATATTGCTATTTCTTCAACATCATTTTCAAACTCTGTTTATCCAAATGTAGGAAGGTGAAGTCCCCAAATCCCTTTGTACTAGGTAATTAGATAAGTTTGTTAGTCAGTCCAGAGCACTTCTTCATATCCTCCTTCGTACTTGCCCTCCCCTCAATGGAAAAACAATGTTCAAAAATGTTTATTTTACAATACGACATACAAATTTGCCTTCATGATACTAACAGAACTCACAAACGCTAAGAAGTGCTAACAAGGACGTATTCAGGGTGACTATACCTCTTTCTTCACCAAACCAACACAACAGCCACAAGAAGCAAACAACTGTCATGAAGACCCTTGAATCACTGCTGTTCTGCCTTCACTGCCTGTTTCATCCCCTGTCCTTTTCCACAGTTCCCATTTGGGGATCATTCTGGATGGAGTCTAAATGCTGGTGAGCAAGAAAGCCCGTGTCTCCCAAAGGCTAGTTCTCCCTCTTTCCCATTGCGTTCGGTAAGTCTTTGTCAGTACAGTGAGTCCACTCTTTCACATCCCAATTTCCTCGCCATTAGTTTTCCTTCAGGTAAATGCAGAGATCGTTTTGCTTAGTCTCCCTGCACCCTTCTCCTGGGCACACCTTTGCCCCTCGCACAGTTCTCAATGCTGACTGTAACAGCAGTTATGTAAATGCTTCCATGTGCCGATTCTGCATTGTTCTAGTTCTCATTTCAGCAGCCACTCCTCAGAGCTGCTCATCCAGTTCTCCTGTTTCCTTCTGGTGTGGCACAATCACGCCTGCTGTTTCTTCTGTGTGTTCATTTTCCGATGTGTCGCCCGGAGGGAGGGGATGGACCTGGAACTAGGAGCAGAGAGGAGGCTGAGACAGGATTTCGAGGCAGAGGCTGGTGCTGGAGGGCTGAGAGGGAGAAGCTCAGGACAAAGCTGGAGAATTAATTGCTCCCTCTGAGTGCATTACTAGGTGAGCCCATTCGAAAGCCTCCTGAGACTGAGGGAAGGTTTGATCTCAGAGGGAAATTACAAAACTCCTGACTGGAGCTCTTGTCTGTTCTGACCATGCGATGCGAAGAGCAAGCGGCCAAGAAACAACTTTCCGGGCTCAGGTCCCCTCCACCCCACCCCCAGGTCCAGCTCCAGATCATGCTAATGTCCCGCACAGTCCATCGATCACTGTGAAAATTCGTGTCCAGGGTCTTCAAGCCTCTCTTCCCTAGATGGAATCTCAAAATCAAACGCCACAAACAGCCTTACATGAAATATTTCCTGTTAAGTTATGTCTTCAGAGCCTAAAGGTGAATAACACACACACGGAGCCATGCTCTTGTCTTCTGTTGGACTGTCAGCATAACGGTGGTTATCAGTCCGTAGCACTGTCTTCTAGAGTTCTAATAAACAAGGCAAGGAGTTGGTTCTGTGCATGTAAAAAGTGAAAACACTATCTGAAACTCAAAGTCTGCAAGACAACACAAAACAAGACAGCACAAAACAAAACAAAACCGCAGCCCTGTTGTTAATCAGCCAAGGGGGACAAAAATAAAGGGAAACCAAGGTCTCTCCGCAGCTGTAAAATGCCACACCGACCTCTCCTCTGTGGCCACTGCTTTGCGCTCACTGAGGCCCTTAGGCCTGCTTGCTGCATGCATTCGTTGCCGAGGATGGTCAGTTGCTAACCTGCCCTCACCTCGTGTCAGCACCGTGCACAGTCAACCCTGCATCTCCTAAACGTGCAGTACAAGCAGCGAATGACCCAGAACTGGTCTCTGGTCTCCTAGCGCTTCCCCGGGACCCCTTAGCGGAAACTGGACACTGGCCCACCAGACCCCTCTCCCCCTGTAGGGGGCACGGTTTTCCCTTCCTTGTTTGCAAACCTATAGATTTGATTTTGTCAAAATACAGGTTTGGTAGTCTTTGGCTAGTTAAATTTTGATAAATGCTAAGAAAACTGAGGAATTTTAATGATTTATGTATTTATGTCTATATATATTTATGTGTTTTTATTATTATTAATTTGGTACTAGGAATTGAACTCAGGACCTTGCACTATGCCAGACAGGTGCTGTGTCGCTGAGCTATATCTCCAGTCTGTGTATAACTGTTTTAAAATACCATGTTAAACACAAAAAATACGATTTTTATTTGTCAATTAAAAATAAATAAAGGCAATTTTTCCAAATCACTTGGCAATTTGGCTAAGAAAGAATAAGTCTTTGCCTCGCGTTTAGGTCTTTAACAAGTTGAATTAACCTCAGGGTTTCTCTTCACTACCAAGGCCTAGGTGTCCTTGGCAAACACCTGGGAGGAGCACTTGCTGCCCCTCAAACAGACCTGTGCTGTGTATCAGGCCACTTTTACTCCAGATGGGCTTCTCGGTGACAGCCTCTTCCTCATCTTCTCTCTCTTTTCCATAGCTTGTTTGTATATCTTTTATTTGTTTACTTTTGAGACAAGGTCTCACTGTGTAGTTCAGGCTGGCTTCAAACTCATTCTGTAGCCCAGGCTGGCCTCAAATTTGCAGTGATCCTCCTGCCTAAGCCTCCCAAGTGTTGGGATCACAGATGTGCGCCACCACACCCGGCTATTTGTATACATTTCTACTTTAGTTTTGCATTCATTGAAATTTTAAAATATGTTTTATATCTGGTAGGAAAATCCCTCTTCATCATCCTTTTATCAAAATGATGTAAATTGTTTAGCCCATTCCTTCTATTAGGTATATTTTGGCAAGAGTTCGTTTTAGTTTTTAAATTACATTTAAAATATTCCCCATTGTAAGTTTATTGAAAGTGACACCAAGCCTCTAAAATAATTCTGAAACAATTCCACTTCAACTCTCAGGACATAGAGTGTTTCTTCAATTTTTTTTAGCATTATTTTATTTCTCGGTAAAGTTTATTACTGTATTTTGTTTTAATAAAAATAATATTCATGGGTTAGTTATGTGGCTCAGTAACAGAGTGCTTGCCTACTATGCAAGAAGCCCTGGGTTTCTACCACCACAAAATAATAAAATAATACTCAAAATAGAAAACTTTGAAAAGTACAAAAAGATTAGTATTTGTAAGAGGCCATGTTGTGAATTATTTCCTACTTTGTAAAATTCACATATGTGTTTCACATTTTTAGGAAGCTAGTTTTCAATATGATTCCATGATTATTAATTTTTTTAGTGTTTATAATTTCTCTTACATTTTCAAAATGGTCCTGGCCTCTTTAAGAATCCCCTCAGTGGTGGTGGTGGTCCGGAGCCAGCACGGTGCATTAGCTAAGTGGTAGGCACTAGAAATCAATGAGCTCTCACAGTGGATCTGTTTGCAACTTGAGGGACCCGAGGATCTGTCTCTAAACCAGGAGACCATCCACTGTCTTGTTCAGCTCCCTCAGACAAGTAAACAATTAGAAATATGAGCTTCTGTTCACCCTTTCTTTGAGATTAATCTAGAAAAGAAAAGGCTCAGAGCCCAAACACCAATGCATATCCAACTCCATTCATCCTGAAAGTAAGAGTTTCTCAAAAAGCTTCTCAGGCATCTCTGACAATCTAAGGAAAAGTGGATCACTTAGCCACAATAGTGTATGAAACCGCACCTCAGAGAAAACTGAAGAGCCGGACTTCCCGGGCCTCCCTCCTGTAGCTCCACCACTAATTTAACTTCCAAAGCTGGAGAGTTACAGTTCTGGAATTGTGGTTGATACATTGTGTCAACTTGGAGAGTCTGGCCATTTGGCTGAGTGACTCAGCAGAAAGCCAGGTGCTTAGTTTGTACACATCTTGAACCTGTGGAAGAGAAGGGCATGGAAACTGTGTGAGAGCTACACACCCTCTGGGTGGGGGTAGGCTATTTACAATACAGGGGAGAAAAGGAGGCTGCTTGCAGCCATTCTTCCCTTTTGCTGGTGGTTTTTGCTGTGCTCTGCTGCCATGAACAGTCTGCCCTCTGCCATGTGCCACTCTGCCTCAGAACCGGCCAAGTATGGACTGAAGCCTCCACAAACTGTAAGCTAAATAAACCTTTTCTTCCTTCATTTTGGGTGCTGGGTATTTTGCCTCAGCAACCAGAGAAAAGTAACCAAGACATCTGGGAAACGGATGAGAAGAGGCTTAAGACCAACAAGAGCAGGTGGTGGAGGTCAAATAGCCTATACAACAAACCCACGCGCTGGGGGCCCTCAGGCTGCAACATTATCTAGTCTAAAAGGATTCTTTCTCCTCCCCTGTATGTCCTTTTAACCCACATTATTTGATTTTCACTACCTTTCGGTTTTGTCTATTTTGTGGATTATTCAGTTACAGAACATAATTCTGAAAAGTGATTATTTTAACAGATTTTGCTTAATTTTTTCCCTTTAAATTTTTTATTGCAATTTCTCATTTTCCAGAATTTTGAAAGGTAAAAAGGATCAGTGGTTTCTTCTCTCCTATTATCTTTTTCTTATATATGACAGATATAAAAGCAAATGTTAAAATCTATGGTGATTAGGCTTCATTTTTTAAAAATAATGTGCATATTTGAAGTTTATATTCCATGACATCCATCTAACTACAAATTTGCATGAAATGTAGCAAATCAGGGAACAGAATAAGTCAAATGACACAAGAAACAAATCAGTCAATCCACAATGTGGGAAATTCTTCAGGACCAGGGACCCAAATGCTTCAACAATAAATGTCATGAAAACAGCAGATAGAGAAACAATTATAGACTTAAAGGAAATCCTTGTTGTTACCTTATATGGAAAAAAGCATGTTAAAAAATGTTTTTTAATCAATTAGGGTAATTACATTGGTTTTTTTTGGGGGGAGAGTCTTTGAGACAGGGTCTAGCTATGCAGTTCAGGGTGGCCTTGAGCTCACTTTGTAGCCCAGGCTGGTCTCAAACTCACAACAATCCTCCTGCCTCAGCCTCCCAAGTGCTGGGATTACAGGCGTGAGCCACCACACTGGCAGTTTTTTTTGGTCTAATTGTTAACTTTATTAGAAATGATATCATTATGGTTGTTTTTTCTGGTGCTAAGGATCAAGTCCAGGGTCCTGTGTGCCAAGCAAGCACTACCACTGACCTACACCCTAATTATGTATTCTTAGAGATACACACTGAGCCCATACGCCTCTACCATGGAGCTACATCTGTAGCCCTTTTTACCTTTAAAGCAGAATCACAGCTAAGTTTCCCAGAATGGCCTTGAATTTGTGATCTTCCTGCCCCAGCCTCCCTACTAGATGGAATTATAGTCATACGTCACAACTTCCATCTTGAAAATACTTGGGTACACTATTATGACAAGTGGAATTTGGCCTTGGCTCTGGCAAAACTATAAGAGGTGGGGAGGGGCAGTAGTTGACAAGACTTGGCATAGTGTCAATAATTATTGAACATGGGCGACAGGTGTAGTGAGGGTCACTATTTTCTCTATACATGGATTACATGTGTACAGAGGGTCACTATTTTCTCTCTACATTTGTGAGTGTTTGAGATATCCCCTAGGAAAGGTGATGAACCTGTGATTTACCTTCCTTTTCAGCATTTTAAAATTTTTGCTATAACGCACAAGAATTAGTTGTGTAGTAAAGAGTGTTTTGAATACCTGAAATGGCCATCCAGTATTTTAAATATATTCCCATTTCTAGGCACTCAGCTCATCCTGCATGTGTTCCTGCCAGTCTTTCAGATTTTGAGAAATGGATTTTGACATAATCAGGAAAGGTGCCGTCTTCCATTTAAGGCAGCTTTGAGGTTCAACTGAGATCGCATCTCAGAAAATTCAGTGTGGCCATCACAGCACTGCCCAGTTACATCTTATTTATTATTGGCTTGATCACTGCTTTTCTTTTTTTCTTTAGAAACTGGTGTTTTATTTTCCATGAACCTCATTTCCATGCTCACTGCTTTTTCTAGGTTTTCCTCCTTTTTTGTACAATCCATACTGTTAGCACATATAAATATACAGACTTCCATGTTTTATTCTAGCATATATGTTTTATTCTAGCATATTATCATTTGACTTCAGAAATAATTTGTTTACTTCTGATTCTCGTCTTTCCCTGAGACACATCTAAAATACCACTCAATAACTGCTGTATCAGAAGAATTTTCCCCAGAAAACTCCTGTTTTCCTTCAGTGTGCACACCTTAGGAATCCTTCTGTCTGGCTTTTAAGAGGAAATGCCGCTTTCAAGGTCTCCTGTGTTTTGTTTTTGTTGTTACCGGACATTTGGGCAGTCAATGGGAACCACCAAGATGCTAAGAATAACAATAATAATAAGGACAATAAACCAGCCACAGTGGCACGTGCCTGTCATCCCAGAATCAGGGAGACCAAGACCGGACAAGTCCAAGGAGAGCCCAGGCTGGGCCACTTAGTGCCTTAAGCAAGACTCTGTTTCCAAATGAAAGTATAAGGTGCTGGGGCTGTGGCTCTGTGCAAAGCCTTGAGTTCAAGGCAAGGCGAGCAGAGCAAAGGTTGGGTTCAACCGCAAGAAAGATCATGAGTGCCCCCGCCCCCATTCTCACTCCCTTGAATTTCTCTTTCAGCCGCTTCCTCTCGTCTCTGTCTCCGAGGCATTGCTGTTGTCCGGCTGCCATGTTTCTGGTCCTTTTAGGCCTCGGTCATTTCACTGGGCCTGTTGGTCGCACTTCTCCCGTCACTTTCCTCTGTTGATTTATCCACGTACCTGTACCATTTTATTCTTTCTGCTTTCCGCTACTGGACCTACACAAATATTTTTTTCCGTTAGAAAAGAAAGAACAGAGCTATCATTCAGCCGCTCTCTTCTCCGTGATTATTGCTCCCTTTGCAGCCACACGACTTGCGCCCCTCCCGCCACCTCCACCACCAGAAACCCGTTGGTTTGTTCTCTGTGTAATTGCTGCAGCCTCCGACATGGTTCTACATGGTCTCGTGTGTTTTGTTTTTGTTTTTGTTGTTACCTGTCATTTGGGCAGAAGTGGTCAGTTTCATTTTTAAAATTTCTGATTCCGTGTATTCGTTTGAAACTGGCCTGATTGTGTTCCTCTCGCTTTTGTTACCACCAGCTACTCTGAACTCACAGAGCCCTCGAGGGATTCTTGGGACTACGAATCTGACTCCTTCATGTTAATGGTGAGAAACTAGAAGCTCATGTTTCTTGATTTCTGGAACTGTTTTTAGGACACTTCAATGCACTATTTGAAAGTGATATTTTATATTCACATAACCTAATTACTTTTACCATGGTCGTTCAGAACTATATAAACATTTGTCTATAGTTTTTGTTTTGTTTTCGTTTGGCAGTAGAGGGGATGGACCCCAGGGTTTGTGCATACTTGTTCAGTGTTCCAGCACAGAGCTACAATCCCAGCTTTTTCTAGAGTTTAAGACCATTTCTACCCACTGGCTCTTAATCATACCAGCACAGCCTTGAGGAACTTCTGAGCTATGATCACACTTGCCAGCCTCATTCTTTGGATCACAGCATATAGGATCCTGTACCGTTTTCTCTAATCCTTGTTTCCTCGCTCTCTGGAGAACAAATTTTGATATATGCACCAAGTGTAACAGTAATATTTGCTTCCAACCCTCTACAGAAGTTTTAAAATGCACATAATGTGTAGCCTCTTAAAATATTGCCTAAGAAGCAGTAGTTGGGATGGAGGGAAAGCAGATGCATAAAGCAAGGGTGTATTTCCACTAAACCCCCCAAAATCAGCTTGAACAGAATTATGACCATGGTCTGGATTAATGAGGTATATTCCAACAACCGAAGCAAAATAACCAAGGCACTCTTAGATACAATTTCGCATTACCTTTCTGTAACACTTTAGTGTTTGCTAAACCTTTTTAAACACTATTTTTTCTTCCCCTTCTGAGGTTAGTTTTGTCATTTTCTTCCAAAGATAAAGCAGTTTTTGTTTATTAAAAAAATTTTTTTGACAGTATAGATCAAAAGGGAGGACTCCAGGCGTGGTGGCGCACGCCTGTAATCCCAGCACCCAGGAAGCTGAGGCAGGAGGATCACTGCAAGTTCTAGGCCAGCCTGGGCTACCAAATGAGTTCAAGAGCATCTGAGTTACAAAGGACAACCTGGTCTCAAAAAACTGAAGGAAAAAAAGGAGGAAAGGAAGTACTTTTGTGCAGTGATAGCAGACTATACAAGTCTGTGAGCCAAGCCAGCAGAAGCAGTGTTCTCAGCTCGGCTCCCTTAGTCCCAAGATGGTCCCTGTCATGTGCAGAGGCTCAGAGTCCGCAGATCCCAAAGCAATGTAAGATCCCGGTGGGAGTTTCAAGCCTAACCAGTTTCCACACTTTCACACATAGCCCAGCTTCCTCCGCAGTGCTTTCTGCCTAAGCAATTTACCTGTCCCATCGACACTGGGCCCATCTGGACCATGTTACCCTCCTGCTACTCAGTACAGGACTGCGGGAAACCACAGAGGGTGTGATCAAGCGAGAGGGCAATGAAGCCACTCGCCCTAGTCACTAATGATCAGGAGACAAATCCCTCCATATGGGACGCACATCTCTGGCTGAGAGTTCAGGGCCCTTTGCATTTAAGCCGCGCTGCTCCATAAAAGTAAGTTAGGAGGGACAGAAATACTTTCCAAGAGACTTCCGGGAAGATGGCGACAGGGTAGGCAGCAGAGAGAGAACCTCCCAGAGGATTACCACCCAAACAATGAAATATAGCAATATGAAGACAGAAATAAGGACTTCCGGGAAGAAGACGACCAGCCAAGAGAGCGAGTGCGGAGGGAAGAACAGCTTCAGCTCCTGAACCCGACAGAGAACACGCTACTGGGACAAACTGCACCAAACCGGGCAGCGCTCCGGGATCCCGCTAAGAACCCCACCCCCGCAGCCAGCGCTGTGCGAACTGGAGCAACAGCAACCAGCCGGCGGGATTTCTGAGTCGGGGAAAATCTCCATCCAGGGAAAAACATCTGAACGGCACTCCTGTCTGCACGATCACAGGGTGAGTTAAGTGCGCGCTCTAACCGGTTTTTCCTGAATCGGGAAGAAGCTCAGCCCAGCAAGAGACATCAAAGCAGCTTTAAGGACTGCGGGATCTCCCGGGTGGGAAGACCTACTTA
>PVLD010022042.1:0-30124 GCA_004027595.1 Dinomys branickii | reverse complement strand
CTGACTAAATTTGCATGTCTGTATATGGGTCCATACATCTACAATTCGAAGATATCAATGGATAAAACAACAACTACTGTTGAGACCATATCACCTTGTCTATAGATTAGTTGTGATTGTACTATTTTCTATGATAATGGGTGTCTGTTTGTCAATATGTTTTTGTACTTTTATGTTTCTAAAATTAAAAAAAAAAAATCAATACAGAGTTTCAAAACAAGATGATAGGAAATTAACAATGGTTGTTGTATTACATATTGTTATCTTCAACAACGTTTCTCAGATTACCAGATGTAGGAGTACAAGATTGATCAGCCAGATAAACATTAACTGTTCCTTTCAGTAAACCACTAGAAAATAGTAATACAATTATCTTAGCGATTTTATATATCTATAGATCTATACATATATAGAAAGAATAACTAGGATGGGGAAAAGGGGAAAAAAGAAAGGGGGATATGATATATAGATATCTATATATGTCCCTTTCTTCTTTTCCCCTTTCCCCCATCCTAGTTATTCTTTTTTTAAAAAAAGTGAACATAGCAATGAAGCAGAGTTTTAAAACAGGTTGTTAGGACTGTTGAAACATTGTGTACTGTCATCTTCCTAGTAGATATTCAGAGTAGAAAATATATGCCTGCTATCCTGTCTATATAATATTAGAACAACATTTTCTTTTAATGAACTAATATAAAATAGCTGTGTAACAATTTTAACTATCTTATATGTACATATATATTTTTTCTTTTTTTCATTTCCCCTTTACCCATCCCAGTTTGTCCTTTCTGTTCAACAGTTTCTTCTCAATTTGCAATAGCTATTGTACATTCTGGATCTCATTTAGTTGTTCTTTTTTTTATATTACTGAGATAATACAATGTTTACACATGGATCTGACACTTTAAAATGCATTTATCAATTCATCTTTTCATTCTGAACACTACTGATCAGTGTTCAATAGTTTATTTGCAGAATTATAACTTTAATCAAAGCTATAATACAAAGGATGACACACACTGACTATTAGAACATAGCTTCTTGGGAAAGCTGGAAAATAGTATAAACTAAGAGATAGATATGAGAAGAACTAGCACTTTTAGGAATGTAATTCTTATCAAGACCATTTGCATGAGAGTTTATTGGTAGGAATAAAACTATGCCTCTGGCTATTTGCATACCGATCTTAACCTAAATCATTACTGTCTATGAATGTTCATTTGAAGTTCACAAATCCAAACAACTTGTTATAATTATAGTAATATTCAAATTATGTGGCATTTACAATCAATTCACATTGTAATTGTCACTTCATTTTCAACATCCTTGATGCTCAATAAAGTACCATGTAATACTGTGCACTATCCACTTACCAATTTACTCTACACATGAAACTTAAAGAAGATATGCTTATTTTGGCACGCAGTTTTAGAACATTCACTCCATGGATGGCAGAATATTAGACAGAAAGTCATGGTAGTAGATCGTGACAGAAGAATGATATTCAATTAATGGCAGCTGGCCAAAAATGAGCATAAATGGAAGTGCTAGTGATAAGAATAAAACCGTATAACTCATTCATCAAGTGACCTGCTCCCTCCAATCACATTCTTTTACTAAAAGCTGACATCTTTTCATTTTTAGGGAGAAATTTAAAAATTGAAGCAATATTATTGATAGTGAAACTGATTATCTGATCATCCAAATATAAGACTTTGACAGAACATATTAGATCAAAAATTTTAAACTCTGCCCCTGTGCCCAATACAGCTTATTTCCCACTTTTCATAAAAATGCATTTAGTAAATATCTAACAAGAGCCTGTCTTAACAGTTTTGAAAAATCAAGCCCCGAAGCCTCATCTGAGTCTTAAGGAGAACTTTTAGATGTGATCCTCCATAAAAAGAAAATTAAATATTTATAACATAAGATGAAGAGTAAATATTTTCACTTTTAAAAATAACTAATAGAAAAACATGGACTACAAAAAGACTGAAAATTATCAGGTCATCATTATAGTCTGTAGCTCCATGTTTATAATATGAGGCATGTGATGGTGGTATATCAGCCCATGAGAGCCTGAACAGCCTTGCTTCTATGGCCTTTCCAGTTGCACCTAACATAGTTTCTTCGTTGGACGGGCCATACTCATTGCTTGCAGCTTGGCAGATGTTCCATGTTAGTGGCTTCTTTATTTTTCTCAAGTTTGCATTGCAGTTTTGGCTTCATCCTCACAACTTGATACACTGTCCTCTGTGGACACAGTGCCTGGCCTCCCAGGCTTTCATCAGAATTCTAGATGGAACCATCATGACCTCATACCTTTTGTGTTCTCAATACCTGTAAATCCAGCACTATGTGGTAGACAACAAGGTCTGCCACTAGCTATGGCATTAACTGTTCCCTCTTGGACTTTGTCCATAGTCTTTAAGTGTATAAATTGATTACCTCAGGAAAGCACATTCCTAGGCAGCCCCAAATGAGCAGATTACTTTGGGGCTTTGTTTTCAAGCAAAACTTTTCAAAGTATTTTCCCTTTTATATACTCGATCTTACAAAACATGATGTTTGGCCATTTCTGAGATCTCCTGAAGTCATCCTCCCTTTTTTGGTAATGGAAAGAACTTGGGTTCCTCTTAATACTAGTCTTTTCAATAAGGACATTCTCTTTGGCTATAAGTTTATAGGCACATTCTGATCAAGGTCAGAATTTTCACATCTGGCTTTCTCTTTTTATGCTAATTCATACTATAATTCTGGTCAACAAAGTTTGAGTGTTGTGTTGATTTGCAATTTCCTCCACCAGATAAATGAGTCAATCACATTTAAAATTAGCAATGCAAAATCATAAGACATGTATAAAATATAGACAAATTCTTTGCCAGAAGGAAGCATGTGTGGCCTCAAAGCAAGATTCCACTATGCTCCACATTAAAACTGAAAACTGCTGATACTGATGATCACTCTCCCCATTCCTATGCGTATTCTGGACTTCTCAACTTCCAGCAGAAATTTCGCACCAAGCTCTACTTATAACTTTAAAAGCTTTCTATATTCATTAGTGCAAACATTTCCAAATTTCTCTTGTACATCAATTCCAAATGTTTTCGATGCTTATGGCCAGGTGGAGTCATAGAAATGATCACTCTCCTGGTACCAACTTTCTATATTATTCAATTTTCCATTACTGGGATGAAATACTCAACCCTTACAATTTAGAAGCGAAAAAGTTTACTTTGGCTTACGTTATCAGAGGACTTAGCTCATGAATGGATCTCTTTAAGGCAGAAGCAGCATGGTGTTGAAACACAACTGCAGAAATTTCCTCAACACATTGCATCCAGGAAGCAGAGAAAGAAGGGATGAGCCATAGACAACAAAAATTCTCTTCAACGTTACCCCCTTAGTAAGCGGCACTTCTAACAATGGTCTAACCTTGAACTCAAAATTTTGGAAGACAGTTTAGATTTAAATTATAACATAGTGAGCATGTTTATATGGGCTACTATATATTCAAGCAAATATTTTGGAGTGAAGTGGCAGTTGCTATGGATACAGGGAATTCATTGAGATTGAATAAGTCTTTGATGACACCAACACCACATGCATCATGTGCTCTAGGAATCCTAACACTTGTGCACCTCCTCTCATTTCTACTTTTTAATTTTACTAAAAGCTGACATCTTTTCCTTTTAAAGGGACAAATTTAAAAATTGAAGCAATATTACTGATAGTGAAACTGACTATCTCAAGTTTCTAAGATAATAAAATTTTGGAGCTTCTAAAATCAAGACAAGTATTCATAATCGTCAGGGCTATTACACATGTAAAACTTAATAATATTATATGTATTGCATTGGAAAATTGGTTTCTAAGTAGAATAAATTTTTAATTTTCTTCTCAGAATATTAACAAATTGTGCATGTCCTGACAATTTTCACATGCTTAAATAAAAAGTGCTATGTGAAAAAACAAATGTATCACCAAGTCTGAGTTCTTATTGTACAACACCAAAAGTATTACATTTAAGCACAGAATGTAGTCAGTTACATTCATTCAGAAAAATGTTATTCAGAAGGAGGAAGTAGCACTATCTGTATAAAAAAAATTATTGAGCTGTATTTGGATACTCTTTCAAAGGAATAAGAAAAAATGTATATATATTTCTGAGACTTGAACATTTTAACTGTTATGATGAGACACTCAGTATTAAAAAGGCAAGTAACTGAAGATATTATTGCCCTGCAAAATCAGTTCATGAGCTTATGAGCTTGCTATGAATATTCATAAATATTAAAGAGGTGACATTTTTATAAATTTCAATATCAGTTGACGTTGTGCTAAAAATACTATTTCCCATGGAAAATATGAAAAAATAGTTCTTAAAATATTTATATATGCTTTATGGGCTGGGGATATAGCTCAGCAGCACAAGCACTTGCCTGGAAAGCACAAGGTCCTGAGTTCAATTCCTGGTACCCCCCAAAAAATGATGGACAGCTGAGCCCACATCCAAAATATTTATATATGCTTTATGCTACAGTGCTATCTTATATAACTTACTGTGAAGAATATAGAAAATATTTCTGTGTAATGGGAAAACTAGTATTTGCATAACTGTATCAAATATATACAGATATTGTAAATTCATATTTACTTTTCCCTTGTACATTTTACTCAGTTTTTCAGCAGGCATTTAAAAGAACATCACGGGTTACATCTTGACAAATTATTCTGTAACTTACTTAGGATTTATTTGGCCTTTATTTGCCTCAATAGTCAGGTCTACAAATGTGAGACTTTAAACCATGAAAATACCAGAAGGAAATACAGAATAAATAATTTAAGATATTGGAATTGACAAGGATTTTTAAGTCAGAACCTCAAAACACAAGCAACCAAAGGAAAAGTAGAGAAAACAATGATGTCAAACTGTAGAGTTGGGAGAAAAACTGCAGATGAAATAAAATAATGAACTGAGTAAATTGATAATGTGCAGAAAAAACACAATATTTACAGACTACTCATCAATGAGAATTTTTATAGAGAATATGTCAGAAATTCAAAGAATTCAACAGTAAAATATATGATTTTACAAAGTACAGTAGAATATTTATTGCATTACCATTCACTAAATGAAGATATGAAATAAAGTTATCCCTCAACAGAAGAACAAGTGAAATATTACTTTTTTTTTTTTTTGGCAGTACTGGGGATCGAACTCAGGACCCTGCACTTGCTAGGCAGACGCTTATTCCACTGAGCTATATCCCCAGCCCCCTAAGTGAAATATTGAGCACATTTACTTAGCAAATGTCCATCCACTGAGGATTGGATAAAAAAATTGTAGCATTTTTATATAATGAAATATTATTCAGCTAGGAAGAAAGATAAACTCAAAGCTTTTATAAGTAAATATTCACAACTAGAGACCATACCCATAAGTGAAATAAATCAGACTGGCATTTACATATTGTCTCATTAGTGTAAGAACCTGAAAGAGTGGATAAAAATTAGGAGATATGATAAACATTGTGAAATGAAAGGAAACTGCTCAAAAGTAAAGAGCAATTGGGATGAGGGAAAAGCAAAACGAAAGAAGAGGAAAAGTGTGTATATATGTATATGCAGGATAGCTAACATAATTGTACTACTAACTTCTATCACTTTATTGAAAGGAACAGTTAATGATTAATTATTGATCAATCTTGCATGTTTATATTTGTTTTCCTGAGTATGCACTTTGAAGTTATCAATATGTAATACAACGACCATTGTTAATTACCTGTCACCTTGCCTGTAATTCAGTAATGCTTGTACTATTCTTGCGCTACTTTGTAAGTGGCTGTCTGTTTGTTAATATGTTTTCATTCTTTTACTTTTAAAATAAAAAAGAATATTATTCAGGAATAAAAATCAATTAAATATCATTTGTGACAACATAGGTGAAATTATAGGGCATAAGTTGAAGTGAAATAAGTAAACCACAGAAAGCTGAATGATGCATATTCACACTTGAAGAAGCTAGCAAAATTATATCATAGGAGAAGAGAGTAATAGTGATCACCAGAGATGGGAAACTAGTGTGGGAAAGGGATAGAGGACATTTAGGTAAAAATGACCAAAATAATATTATATAAAAATAACTAATTGTAATACTTTTCAGTGCAGTAGGGTAAACATAACCTGTAACAATTTACAGTAGGTTTCAAAATAACTAGAAAGGAAAAGTCTAATGTTTCCCAACAAACAGAAATGTCAAATTTGAAGACTTAGACATGTTAATTAGCTTGATTTATTTATTGAACATTTTATGCAAGTATTAAATCATTTTATTACACCTTATAAATATTTAGATATATATCAGTTAAAATAGAAATGAAAATGGTACAGATAATTCAATACAATATTATCTTGATTACTTTTCTTTCATTGCTGAGACAAAATTCCCAAACCCAAAATGAAGGAAGGAAAGGTTTATTTAACTTGCAGTTTGTGGAGGTTTCCGTCCATATTTGGCTGACTCAGAGGCAGAGTGGCACATGGCAGAGGACAAACTTTCATGGCAGCATAACACAGGAAAACAACCAGAGCAAAAGGAAGGAATTGCAGCCAAGCAGCCCCTCTCCTTCCCTTACGTTGTAAAGCAGCTACCTCCACCCAGGGGGTGTGTAGCACTCACATAATCTCCATGCCTTCCTGTTCCCCAGGCTCAGAATGTATACAAAGTAATCAACCTGGCTTCCTGCTCAGTCACTCAGCTAAACCTCTAGACTACCCAAGTTGACACAATGTACCAACCATAACAAATATATAAAGAACAAATATGTCCTCAGGATCCTGCCAAGCATTAAAAGTATATTTAAAAATAATGTGCACTTTCCCAATTTAAGGTTCCAAAATATAGTAAAAGAAATGTATGAAAATGAATTATCAAAATATAATTAGATAATTACTGTATGATAAATCTTTTTTAGGTACTGTGGGAACTCAATAGAATTTTTCCATATTTGGTTTGCAACAATTCAATGTCAACAAAAAGAAATATTTCTTAAAATATGTATGAATCATATATCAGAGATTCTATAACAATTACTAGATTTAATATTAATATTATATTTATATTAAGAAAAATATGTCTTAAAGGAAGCAAAACAAAATATAATGCTCACTGAAAAATAAAATTGATGTAGAATACATTTTGTTTAGTTTCCACCATTTGTCTGATTCTCTTTATTTATTGATCATTCTATCCCTATGATAAATATTTCAGATAACTCAAAAGAAGAAAATATTTATCTGGCTTATGATTTAAGTGGTTTCAATACATGCTTGCTTGATCCTTTGTCTGTGGGCCTGTGAAGAAAGACAGAACATCATGAGAATGAGAAAATGACAGAAAATCTGTTCATATCACAAAGTCCAAGAAAGAAAGAAAAAGTGAATGGTCATCACAGTTCCAATATAACCCACTTGTATCTGCTCCCAGTGATCTAATTTCCTATAATAATTAGGACACACAACCTAAGTTTTCTACCAACTGTCATCATCTAAGGGACCAAGCAACAGTTCATGTGCAGTTTGAGACACTTCAGATTTAAACCACAACAGTCCCTTAAGAAGAAGAGACAAAAATGTGTTTAAAAATGCAAGAGATTTATTAAGATGAATCCTTGGAGGGAGACAAATCCTGGAGGCCATGTAAAAGCTGTTTGGCCAAAATACAAATCGGATTCTTGTGACAGAAAGAAAGAAGAGAGGAAGATTCTGTGAGTTTTAGACCTCAGTGGCATTCTAAGGAAGTTTATCAATGCCAATTAATTATCTCTTTTTGTAGATGACATGATCATCTAAATAGAAGATGCAAAATACCCTACAAAAAACTCCTAGAATTAATAATCAAATTGAGTAGCGTAACACGATATAATGTCAACACACAAATAATCGATAGTGTTCATGTATACCAAAGTAAATTCACCAAGAAAGATGCTAGGTGAACAGCAAATTTCATAATAGTACAAAAATAATAAAATATTAGGAATTAACCACTTCTATAAAGAAAGCTAAAATATTGTGTAAATGGAAAGATAGACCCTCTTCCTAGGTAGGAAAACAAACATCGTCAAGATAAGCATAACTCTGAATCATGTACAGATGCAAAACCATCCTAATAAAAATAACAAAAATAGTCCTCACAGAACTAGAAAAAATAATCCTAAAATTCATTTGGAATGAGAAATGATCTAGCGTAGCAAAAGCAATCATGGGCAACAACAAGAAATATATTTCCTAATATATTAGTAATAAACACAGTATTTGCAAAAAAAGAAAAAGACATGTTGAACAATGAATTAAAATAGAACCTGAAGAAACAACTCCAACAATATGCATCTATCAGATATTTAACAAATTGGTTAAAAATTGTACTGGAGTAAAGATAGCTCCTTTAATACATGGTGCTGGAAAAACTTGATTTCTACATGCAGAAGACTGACTCTAGAACCTTATCACTCACCGTGTACTAAACAAAAACCAAAATGGATGAAGATCTAAATACTAAAACATAAAAACTTTACTCCTGAAGATAAAATATATAAAACTCTTGAGACATAGTAATAGGCACGGTTTCTTAAAGGACACTAAATAAACAGGAAAGAATATCAAGAATCAACAAATGAGATAATACAAAATGAAATAGCTGCTTCACAGCAAAGGAAACAACCACCAGAGTAAAGAGTAAACTTATAGGTTGGGAAAATTTTTTGGAAGCCGCATCTTGGACGTGAAATAATAGCTAAAATATAAAAAAAACTCAAAATATTAGACCCTATAAAACAGAACAATAAAAAATCGAGCAACTCAAATGAAGAGACAGTTCTTAAAAGAGTTACAGATGACAAATAAGTACATTAAAAAGTTCAATGCATCTCAATAATAGCAATGAAAATTTAAAAAAAAACACTACGATGACATTTTACTGAAAATGTCTATCATCAAGAAAGCAGATAACAACAAATGCTGGTGAGGCTTCTGGGGAAAAAGGAATCCTTTGTTGCATAGAACATAGACTAGTAAAACTATCATAAAAATCAGTATGAGAACATCTCAAATGACTAAAATAAGAAAATTCATTCTACTTGAGGTATTACTCTTCTAAACATTTTCTCAGAACAATTAAAGGCACCATATTACAGTGACACACATGTCCATTATTAGAGCCATATAGTTCATAATAACTAAATCTTGGAAGCACCCTATATGTACATAAATAGATGAACTGATAAAGAGAATTTGGTATTTGTACACAATGGAGTACTATGCTGGCATAAAGAAAAATATGAGTCATGTTTGGATAAATAGATGCAGCATGAGATAAAAATGTTACATGAAATAAGACAAACAAGCTTAAATGTTGAATGTTTTCTCTTATATGAGGAAATAAAAACTAAAGGGCAAAATAATAGATATGTAATAGGAAAATAGATATGGAAGATGGGGGAGTGAGGATAGGGAAAAATAAAGCCAGTAGGCAAGTGATGGTAAGAGAACATGAAAGATTTAGAGTGTTATGTACAACTAATGATGAAAATGTAATCATTAAATGCTGCATACAAATAGTAATGAAAAATTTAAAAGTATCAATAAATGTGATTCTATCAAATAACATAAGAAAATTCTAAAAGAAAGTCCAGATTACAAATATGACTGAATTTATGGGTAGTAAAAGTAACCAGTGTGGAGACAGAATGTCAGACCTAGAAGACAGGGCTGTGGTTAATGATCAACTAATAAGAGATACCTTAAAAATATAAAGGGAACATGAAAAGTGGATCCACCAACCCTTAGAAGACACAAAAAGGAGAAATATAAGAGTACAGTAATACCTCATTACATGAATGTTTCTGTTTGTAAACAATTTCTTTCATTAACAAAAGCATTTGCAAAATCTGCTTCCATTCATGAACTCCACATTAGGTGATGAACACAACCACAACCATCTTTGTTGCATGAACACAAACATGTCCATCTTCCTCAAAATTGTGGAACAAACTGAATTTGTGAACTGAGAAAAGTGTGGTATTTATATACAATGGGGTGCTGGACTGACATTAAAAAAAAATCTGCCATGATTCTAATAGACTTTCATTTAGAGGTGGTCTGTTTCTTTTTCTAACAACATTTAATATTCTGTTGTGCTGAATTTCTTGGATCTCAATTACTATATCCTTAGATGTAGATTTATGTATCTCATGGCTGACTGGAGGCCTATATGCCTCACTTATCTATACGTTAGATTCTGTTCCAATGTTTGGGGGAATCTTCTGCTATTGCTTCTGAAAATAATCATTTTCATGTCATTCCTGTTAACTTCTGCTTTTTCATTGGCACCTATACTCTTATATTATTATTCTTTCTATCATCTTGCTGCTATTGCTTTGATTTTTTTCTGATCCCTTGTTATTTTTAAGAGATTTTTCCTTTCATGATCACTGGCTATGATCCTGACTTTAAGATGAAAGTCTACCTTCAGTTTCATTCAAGTGGTTTTGTCAGATTTCAATGGAATTGTTCATTTCTATGGTATCTTTTTTAATCTGTTTCATACACTGTATGTCTTTCATATATTGGTCATTCATCATTTCCATAATTTTCTGTAATTTTTTCTCTATGTCTACTCTAAATTTGTTAAGAAATTCCTTCTTTGTGGTTGTCATTTCTTTTTCACCTGAGAGATTTATGATCACATTTCCTCTATCACCGCATGGATTTGTTTCTTTGTTTGCTATCATTTATGAAATTTAAAGTGTAATGTCTTCCACTTTCCTCTGTCTCATTATCTCCTGGATTGTTCTGGGAGGGCCAGAAGTCTGAGGTTGCATTTCACTTCTGCACTTTGTCCTTTCCTCTTTTTTAAATGTTTGTTTTGGTTTCTGTGTTCAACTTTTAAATTTCTTGTACTAGGTAGATTCATCACTAGTATGAAGTCCTCTCTAGGAAATGTCTATTCTTCACTAATGTCCTCTAAGTGTAGGAGTTTCTTGGTTTGTCTCTGTACTAAAATGCTTCTTTCCCAGTTCATTAGTGTTGAAATGTAGGTGTCTATTTGGGTCAGTCCCCATTCCTTTGTTGCTGTGGTGTGGTGGGGTTATTACTCAGAGCTTCCCAGTTTTGTTATGTGAGGGAGAACAAACAATTACAACAGATATGACACCCTAGCTAAAGTAGTATAATTAACAATAATAATATAGTCGAGCACAGTTTAAAAACCAATAAACTGTGGTAACTATTTTTTTTACCTTAAATTCTAGAAGCAAAAGGTACAGTTACATGATGCAACTGATCATAAGTTGGGAGTTTGTATGCAAAGTGCTTCCCCCTCTGCAGAGTGGTTTTACCATGTGGCATGGAAATTTAACAAGGATAGTGGATAAAACAGGTAACTGAAAAGAAATAAAGTAGAAGCAAAGCTGGTGGATAAAGGATGATCATGCAAGCTTTGGGGAGCTAGAACAGAGGGCAGAAGAGAAAGAATGCAGGCACAATCAAGGGATTGTAGACATTAACCAGCATAGTTAGGGAGACCATTAACGAAAATATGTTTTAATCTAGAGAGGTAAATTAAGGAAATGTGTAAGAATATGAATAGACAAGAACAAAAAGATAGGTAAAAGACAAAAATAAAGGAAAAGGAAAGAAACCAGCAAAGAAAGAAGAAAAATAATATAACAAAATTCCTTTGGTGGACACCAGGAAGAAGTCCAAAACTACTGGATCACACTGCCTAGACTCCAGTGGAGTTTGTGCTTGATTTGAGACTCATTTCAGCCTCCAGATGTGGGGCTCTGGGGCCAGAGTCTTCAGCCAGTACTTTCTCTATGTCTCTTTGCATCCTCCCACTCCTTGCCTTGTTTTGCTTAGCATCTCTCTCTCCAGACTTGTGTACAGTTGTCTTCTCCTGGTGCTTGCTTAGGCTCCTGTGTTTCTCTTCCACTCTAAAATCTCTGTCTTCTCATGTCTTTTGTTACAGGATGGGATGGGATCCTGCAGTGTGGTCTGAATATGTGCTTCTGAAGTGCCATCCAGTTTTCTCAGTCACAACTCCTACTCCTCTCCCAAACAGGAGGGCTATCTTCTTGCTTGTTGCTTTACAAGGTCATCTGACCATGTGACACACCTCAGCTGTAGTCTGTAATTTCCTCAGAAGGGCAAGATGCAGTGGGGTGCTGTGGTGTGCCTTTCTTATCCTGCCCCCAACATTTTGGGTAGTGTGGACACAGCCAGGATCTTCAGTCCTATGCTGCCAGGTTGTTTAACTCCCCATGCCTCTCTAGCCACAAGTTATGGGGGAGAGGCTAGATGTTCCATTTACAGTTCACCCCTATAGTTTTTAATCTTGGCCCTAGTGTTCCAGTTAGCTCTCTGGTACACGAAAGGAAAGTGAAGAAAAACAAGGAAAAATTGAAAAAAGAGAGAAAGAAACCTGACTGATAAACAGGAAGGGAGAAGTTCACTCACTCCTGTGTATGCTGGCAGAATGTAATGCTGGGCTATAGCATCCTCTGGAGGAAGGCAGAAGAGGCAGGGAACCTTACATCCCAAGTCTATCTTGTGTGGCTTGATATAGCCACACTATTTTAGTACATCCATTTCTTTTTCTTCTCTTAATATTCCAAGTAGATTGGGAGGCAATTGTCCTGATCCAGAGACCCACTGGCAGCTGGGTAGGTTGGCTGAACTTTTTATTAAGTCCTTTATCTATTTTGGTTGATATATGGGTCTCTTATTTCAGATTGATTTTGCTTTCAGAATATATGTCCCTTCCCTTTCTTCCAATTACCTGTGTATTCAGTTCAATTTCTCTTAGTAGCTTTGAATGAGGCTCCTCTATTCAGCCAAGTTTTGTCATTCTGTTTCTATATTTTTATAATGCTTTTGGTTTACTTTATCTTACTCAAATGAAAGATGCTATATTATATTTAACCTAATGTGTTTGGTTTATTTCACTCAACATTGTTTTCCCAGGTGTATTCATTTTTTACTAAAATCTAAAATATATATTCTTCCTTATAGCCAAATAATATTCCATTATGCATAGATATATTTCCTTTATCCAGCCATCTGTTGATATTCAGGATGCTTCCAGGATTTAGCTATTATTAATTGTGCTGCTATAAATGTTTTGTATGCACGTATCACTGTAATATGATATCTTTAACTCTTTGAGAAAGATACATAGAAGGAGTATATGTGGTTCATATGTAAACTCTAATTTTTATTTCTTGAAAAATTGCCATACTGGTTTTTCACAATGGTTACACTAGTTTACATCCCAAAAAAACAATGTAGGAAGGATCCTTTTTCACCACAGTCACGCCGGTATTTGACATACTTTGACTTATTGATGATTGCTATTACTTCTGCTGTAAGATAGAATTTCAGCATAGCCTTAATTTGTGTTTTTCTAGTGAACAGAGATGTTGAACATTTTTTCTGTATTTGTTAGCCATTTTTACTTCTTCCTCTGGGAAGCATTTGTTCTTTTCACTTGCCCATTTTTGATTGGGTCTTTTGTTTAAGTGGTCCCATTTTTTTGAGACCTTTAAATATTTTAGGTATTAGTCCTCTGTCTGAGGAACAGATACTTTTTTTTCCATTCTTTTGGTTTTCTTTTCTTTCTACTAATTCTTTGCTTTTTTGTACAAAAGCATTTTAATTTGATTCAATCCTATTTGTTGGTTCTTCCTGTCATTTCCCGTGCAATTGTTTTTCTATTTAGGAAATCCTTCTCTGCATCAATCACTTCAAGTTTTTTACCTAATCTATCTTCCAGTAGGTTTAATGTTTTTAATCTTAATGTTTAGATATTTGATCTGCTTTGATGCTCGTTTAGCATATTGTGAGAGATATGGGTCCAGTTTCAATCTTCTGTAACCAGAAATCTAACATTCACTGCACATTTGTTCATTAAATTATCTTTCCTCCCACATGTGATTTTGGACCTATTTCCAAATATCAAACATCTGAATGTGTCTGAGGATGATTCTATATCATATATTCTGTTCTATTGATCCACATGTCTATTTTTGCCAGTACCATGCCATTTTTATTAATGTAAATTTGTAGTAGAGGTTGAATCCAGATATTCTGAACCCTCCTGTTCTGCTTTTGTTGCCTGGAATTGCTTTTGTGATTGTACTTCCTTTTCTGATTTCATATGAATTTAAAGATTCCCAGATGTGTAAAATATGATATTGGAACTTTGATTGAGACCTCTTTGAATCTTTGTAACAATTTTGTCCATCATGACTTTAGTTCTGATGTACAGGAATCAGAGACAATTTTCCATTTCATTTTCCAAAATCCTCTTCAATCTACTTTTTGAGAGTACTATAATTTTCTCTGTAGAGTTTTAAAATTTCTTGCTGAGATTAATTCCTAGGTATTAGAAATGCTACCATGCATGTTATTTTCATAATTTTCTTTTAATTCAGTGAACTATTGGTGTACATAAATGCTACTAGGTTTTCTGTATTGATTTTGTGTCTTGTTCTATTGTTGTAGTTGGTTATTAATTCTAAGAGTTTTTAGGTGGCATTCTTTCTGTGTTCTATATAGAGTATCATGTCCTGTACAAACAATAATTTCAGCTCTTCCTTTTACTGTATGTATCCCTTTTATTTCTTTTTCCTGACTGCTTGGACTATTGCTTTAAGTACTGCATTGAATAGCAATAATGAGAGTGGACATTTTTTACTTGTTCCTGATTTTAGAGAAAATGCTTATAGTTTTCTTTCCCCAATTTTAGTATAGTTGGTCCTTCTATACCAACTTTCTTCAGGGTTCATTTTATGATGAATTGTTGGATTCTGTCAAAAGCCTTTTCTACATCTATTGATATAATCATGTAATTTTAACTTTGCTTTTGTTTAAGTGGTATATTTATTGACTTGTCTATGTTAGCCAATCCTTGGATCTCAGGGAATGTGACTTTCTTTGTCATAATGTATGATCTTTTTGATGATGTGCTAAATTATATTTGCTGTTAACTTTGCTAAGATTAATTCTTAGATATGAGGAATGCTACCAAGTATGGTATTGTTTCCTTCAATTCCTTCTCATTAAATGCATTATTGGTGTACATAAATGCTACTGACTTAATATTATATTACACTGATATTATGTTGTAAATGCATTATATTTGCTAATATCTTTTTGAGGATTTTTGTATTGATGTTATTTAAGTACACAGATTTTTTAGGTGTCTTTTTTAGTTGGATTTTATCAGTATGAATCAGAGTGTTGCTGGCTTAATAAAGGAATTTGCAAACCATGCAACTTGTATCAGTTAATCAGAGAGAAAGTAATATTTAAATATATAACAATTTAGAAGATAAGCTGACAATGAGAACCTGCAGATTTGGGTGTGGAAAAATATAAAAGTTATATCTGTAGACTGGAAATTCATGCTGTCCAGTCAAATTTTGAAGACCTGGATCTGACGTTTGCACTCTGTGTGAATTCATCAGGATACCAAAGTGTTTGCAGTGGAAGGCTAAAGGGCCTGCAATGGAAGGCTGAAACATTTGAGATGGAATCCAGAAGACAACATCCACCGTGATTGTAGAGACTTGAGCTCCTGCACAGAAACAAATGCGAGCCTTCCTTCTTTGTTTCTCTTTTATTCCATTCAGGCTATAAGACTACTGATACTTACCACCCACACCCACAGTGTGTCTTCTGTTTTCAGTTACCTACCATGTATTCATTTTAAACTTTTTATGGAAGACCCAAAAAACTTCACCAGAAGACTCCTTGAATTAATCAACAAATTCAGTAGTGTAGCTGGGTACAAAGTCAGCACTCAAAAATCAATAGCATTCCTGTACACGAACAACAAACAGAGTGAGAGAGAAATTAAGTAAACCACACCTTTCACAATAGCATCCAAGAAATTGAAATATTTAGGAATCAAGTTAACAAAAGAAGTAAAAGATCTATTCAATGAAAACAATAGTACTCTGAAAAAAGAGATTGAAGAAGACTTCAGTAAATGGAAAAATATTCCTTGCTCATGGATAGGGAGAAACAACACTGTGAAAGTGGCAATTTTACCAAAACTGTTGTATAGATTCAAAGCAATTTCCATTAAAATATCATTAGAATACCCCACAGGTCTAGAGAAAACATGCGTTAAATTCGTCTGGAACTAAAAAGACCTAGAATAGCAAAAGCAATCCTGGGCAACAAAGAGAACTCAGGTGGAATCACAATCCCTGATGTGAAATTATACTGCAAAGCTATGGTAATAAAGTCAACCTGATACTGGCTAATAAACAGACCTGAGGATCAAAGGAACAGACTAAAAGATTCAGCCACAACCACAAACACACTCAGCCACCTAACATTTGACAAAGGGGCCAAATAATCTCACTGGAAGAAAGATAGCCTCTTTAATAAATGGTGCTGGAAAAATTGGCTTGCCACCTGCCAAAGACTGAAAACAGACCCAAGTCTATCACCATGTCCCAAACTAAAGTCAACATGGATCACAGATCTCAATATTAAAAAAAAAAAAAAAAAAACAAGCTGCCCGTTAAATACTTCAAAGAATCAGCAACTGGGACCTCATCTTACTGAAATTTTTTTGCACATTTAAAGAAATCACCAGCAGAGTAAAAAGAAAACCCAAAAATTGGGAAAAAAAATTAACTGCCTGTTCCTTGGACAAAGGTCTTCTATCTAGAACAAATAAAGAATTAAAAATGAACAACCTCCCCAAATTCAAAGACCCAATCCTAAAATGGACATCTAAGATGAGCACACTTCTTGGATAAAGAAATACAAATGGCAAATAAATATATGAGAAAATGTTCAACATCATTAGTCATTTGAGAAATGCAAATTAAAACAAAATTGAGATTTCATCTCACCCCTGTAAGAATGGCTATCATTAAGAAATCAACCAATAACAAATGCTGGCAAGGCTGTGAAGAAATAGGAACACTTCGCCACTGCTGGTGGGAATTCAGACTGGTGAAACTACTGTGGAAATTGGTTTGGAGATGACTCAGTAAGGTAGGACTAGAGGTCCCATTCAACCGAGCTATTCCCCTTCTTGGTATTTTCCCAGAAGATCTGAAAACATCATATCACAGCAATATATGTGCACCCATATTCATTGTGGCACAATTTGTAATTGCTAAATTGTGGAAGCAACCCAAATGTCCATCCACTGAGGATTGGATAAAAAATGTGCTACATTTTTATGTAATGGAATATTACTCAGCTAGAAAGATAAATGTGGGGTTTTTATAGGTAAATGGTCTCAACTAGAGACCATACTCAAGTGAAATAAATCAGACGTGCACGTGTATGCAATGTATTGTATCACTAATGTAAGAACCTGAAAGTGTGAATAAAAATTAGGAAGTATGATAAAAACTGTAAAACAAATGAACCTGCTCAAAAGTAAAGAGCAACTGAGATGAGAGTAAAGAGAGCAGGAAGGAAGGGATAATTATACATTTATGTATATGCAGGATAGCCAACATAGTTGTGCACTGACTTCTATTGGTTTACTGAAAGGTACAGTATTTGATCAATCTTGCATGTCTATATCTGTTTTCCTGAGTATGCACTTTGAAGTTATCAATATGTAATACAACAACCATTGTTAATTCCCTGTCACCTTTTCTGTAATTCAGTATTGCTGGTACTATTCTAGTGCTACTTTGTAAATGGCTGTCTGTTAATATGTTTTCATTCTTTTACTTTTAAAATAAAAAATAAATAAATAAATTTTTTGAAGAGTGTGAAAAGTATAGGTGATGTAACATCCTTATAGCTTTTGTAGAATTTAGCAGTGAATCCGTAAGTTCCTGGGCTTTTTAATTGGATAGATTCTTTATTACTCTCTCAATTTCACTGCTTGTTGTTAATTTGTTCATCATTTTTATGTCTTCTTGGGTTCACTGCTAATTTGTGTAAGTCCATAAATCTCAATTTTTCCCAACCTGTTGGAATACTATTCTTATAATAGTTACTACCTTCTAAATTTTGAAGGCCTCAGTTGTTATTTCACCTTTTTCATTTCTAATTGCATTGACATGAGTAATTTCTATCTCTTGTTATAGTTGGCTAATGTTTTATCTATCTTTATTATCCTTTCAATCACCAGCTCTTCAATTCATCAATTTTATTGTCTTTTCATTCTTTTGGGTTCACTATTTTCCAATATAATCTTCGTGATTTCCCACCGTAATTTCAGTTTGGGCCTGGATTGTTTTTATTGCTCAAATGTCGTAAGCTCATTCGTTATCTTATTTATTTGAGCTTGTTCGGTTTCCTTAATATAAGCATGGATTACAATGAACTTCTGTCTTAATATTGATTTTATAGTGTCCCAGAAGTTCCAGTGAGTTGTGCAGGCATTTTCTCTAACTTCCACAAATAATTTATTTTCTTCCTTGATTACTTCTATAACCCTTTGGTTCCTCAGAAATATGTTATTAACTTTCCAGGTGCTTCAACATTTTCTTCGATTTAGTCTGCCATTGATTCCTAATTTCATTGCAGAATTGTCTGATAGTACAACTTGTCTGATAGTATACATTGTCTGATAATACACATAGCACTTGTTCAAGCTGGCTTTGTGGACCAGTATGTGATTATTTTTGAGAAAGTACCATGTGCTATAAAAAAGAATGTATACTGTTGTAGTGGTATGCAATACTCTTTAGGTGTTTATTAATCTTTATGTTTATGGGTGTTGGTCAACTCTGATATTTTAAAATTTATCTTTGTTTAGTTTTTTATCTCTTTGCAGAAATGAAGTGTTAAAATCCTCCATTATGATTGTACTAGTGTATATTTACTATTTTATGTCCAGCAATATTTGTTTTCTGAAACTAGTTTATACAGTATTTGGTGCATATACACATATTAGTATTATCATTTCTTGTTAGATCATTATCTTAATTACTATGACAAAGTAAAATAATTGGCTTTAGCTTGAAATTTATTTTGTCTGAGATTAAAATTTTTACACCAGCTTGTTCTCCTGGTCCTGGCACATGAAATATTCGTTTCTATCCTTTGATTTTTAGTTTGTCAGTGTCTTTTGGATTAGATCAGTTTTATGATGCCATCTGTCAATTTCTGTCTTTTAATAGATTTGGGACCATTAACATTCAGAGACCTTCTTGAGGTGTGTTGATTATTTACTATGATGTACAATTTCTCTTTTGTTGACTTCTTTGTTTTTCTGTCCTTTTGTTATTTATTCATTGGCATTGTTTAATGCTATTTCATCTGGATTTTTATCTCTATTAGCCTCATCATTTTTTTCTAAGATATTCTTGAAGATTTTCTGGAGTGATGGCTTCATAATCATAAAATTTTTGAACTGGTCTTGTTATGAAATGTCCTTATTTGTCCATTTATTTTGAAAAAAATGTTTCCTGGGTCCTTTAATCTAGGCTAGAAGTTGTTTGCTCTTAGGGCTTGAAATACTACAAGCTACCTTATTGTCTTGCTTTCCCATGATTAAGTGTCTATTTATAGCAATGTTTATTTTGTGAGCCCCCCAGGCAATCCATATGTGAGCACAGAGAGAAAAAATCAATTGTCAGACACTACTATGTTACCTTGGCTATAGAATTAAATTCAGCAAAAATAATGGCATTAAATATAAACTGGATACTGAAAATCCATAGAAACCACTCATGAGAAACCCTTAACCAGAACAAACTGAACTATGGATATAGTGAAGAAAATTGTTCAAACCTTATATTGATCTACAGTACTTCACACCACTAATTTCTTCTGGTGCCAGACAGTGCCAGGTTTCAAATATACTACAAGATTAAATACTTTCCTCTTCACAACCATCTCTTCTGATGATTACACCATACAAAACTAGTTTCTAACAGCAATGTACAGACCCCATGATCTTTATGTTCTCATCCCTTGCCTCATAGAGTGTCCCTTGAGATCCTTGTATAGCCCTCATACTCCATGCGTATCTCCCAAGGTGGTCTGTCACCTGGATTCTCCAAGTAGGTAAACCTTCAGTCTGGAATCAAAGCTCTCCTCCTGGGTATTGGTCTCATCTTTTGTCATGTTAGTGTATTGGCTGTCACCTCTGCTTTCCTGTGCTCTGAAGACCACAGCTGGGGATACATGGCCTGAAGAGCCTCATTGCTTGGTGTATGGGGCCTGGAAAGGCAGTGGCTTCAGATGAGGGCAGGGTACATGGTACCTGTGATTTCCTGGCTCAGTCCATGAGTCATCCCTGGTGGGCATCACCCTCTCTTTTTGGTTGCCAAGATACAGTCCGTCTTCTTCCATGAAGATCTGTAAATATTTCATTTGAGTATTGAAGGTGGCTGAAGATGGGCTCAACTCACTGAAACTGTGATCCAAATAAACCCCTCCTCCTTCAAGTTGCAGGTGTCAGGCATTTTGACTCAATAAGAATAAATCTAAAATATATTGACACCTATTCCCGAACATTTAGGAAGTTTTTGAAACAGTTTAACAGGTGTTTGAAAAGGTTTAGAGGTGCCAGTTGTAGAAGCTCTAGAATTCTGTAAGTTAAATTAGAAAAGTAATACTAGTTGGAGCTTGAAATCCAGATTTTTGATAGAAACATGGACACTAGAACCCAGTTCAGAAGGTTTTTGTTAAGAACAATGAAATTGGAAGATTTACTGGAGGCCATCTGTACATTCTGGTGGAAAGTTTGTATATTATTGCTCATGTCCTAAAACTTTGTAGGTGACTTAGGTTAACGGCTGCAGATTAATTAATTTGACAGGAAATTTCAAGTCAGCCATATATTCAGGTTTTGGATTGGGTGTTGCCATGTGCTTTTAACTGAATCTATAGTGTGAATTGGAAGATTAAAAGCAAAGGCACCAGACATGTTTCTTATTCTGCTAGAATTGACATGCTTGCAAGTTTGGAGTAAAGAAGAGCACAGTTTCTGAAAAGACTGTCATTAAAAGGAAGCTGAGTATTTTGAATTAAGACAATATCAAAGATGAATTGCAGACAACTCAAAACCTAGGCAAACCTCATTCTTTGAAGCCTTGAGGATATAAAAGTGTAAAGGAGAAATTATTTGCAATACTATGCTTTGAAATGAAAGCCCTGAAGTGCCTTGCTCTGCAAGGGCCACATATTGATTTAGCTCCGTGGAGCTCATTTCATCATAATCTCTCATTCAGTACTCAGAGGTTGCTGCAGCCACAGGCCAAGTCGACCAAACTACTTCTTTAGTTAGAGGCAGACACTGGCGTCATCGATGTGGTATGGTTTTACAAGTATGAGGAATGCAAGCAACATGAGGTCATGAAGGCATCCACTTAGACCTCAGAAGGAGGCCTGGGAGAGCAGAAAATGTGTCCTGAGCAGGAAGAGTGAGAAACTCTGGAACTGAAGCAAAAATTGCAATGGAGAACCCTAGAAAGCAGGAAATGTCAGGAACAAGGTATGTCTGCTCAGCAAAGCTTCAGGCTGTCACAAGAATTAGCACAAGAAATAAGCCCTGTGTTGCAACTTGCTGAAGCTGTTTTTTGAAGCTCACATATTCACTACCACCTGCCCCAGGTAGTGGATGTGGAGCTCCAATATTTTATGGTTGCTCTGTGGATTTATAATTTGGCTTTGGGTTCTTTCCTTTCCTTGCATCTATTTTTTTCCCTTTAGGAATGATAATGTATATTCTGTGCCACTGAATGTTGGAAATATTAGCTTTATTTTCCATTTTTCCAGTGGCTCACAAATAACAGTTTGCCTTGAATTTCTGAAAAGACCTGTACTAGGATGCTTCAGCAATGTGGGAAATCATAAGACTTTTGTGACTCTTAGAGACGTACTAAATGCATTTTGTGTAATGAGATATGCTTGAGTCTTTTGGAAGCCAGGGTCCCAGGTGAACAATACTATTGTTTAGATATAAAATGTTATTCAAGAGTCTCATGAGAAAATGTGGGGCATGGACAAAGGGGGTGGATCACTTGTGTGTGACTGTTTCTTTGCTTCCTACCCAATAAAACATAAGCACCTTTCCTCTGTGAGGCCCTTCCTCCATTCAATAGCTATCTTGAAGCTGCTCCACCAAGGACTGAGCCCACAGAAACTGTGAGCCAATTTGTCCTCCTTTTTGTTATGTTATGTTTGTCTGGTATTTTGTTCCAGAGATAGAAAATCTGAATAATATAATGTATCTTATTTCACAAAATGTTGAGTCTCTGCCCTCCATGTGCCTGGTGCAGATAGCAGATCCTCACGCAGAAAGCCTGAGAACTGCTCTCACCAGGGTTTGCGTGTGGGCCCTCCCTGTGTGTGCCCAGTGCTGAGTGAGGTACTGAAATGTGTGCTCCACAAGCTGCTGGCACCACAGTTGAGGTCTCAGTTTCACTTCCGTCCTGACCTCCTGGAGGTCACAGACACAGGCAGTCTGTGACCGCTGTTGGTGCAGCTTAAGTCAGGTTCCTATGCAAGTCCTAAACTGACTGGAGACACAGAATCCGGTGGTCTGCAAGCTGCTGACCATGGAGTTCATGTCTGCATTTTGCCTGTATCCTGAAATGCCTGGGGTGATGGGACCACTGGTTCAAGATTGTACCACCCAGATTCTGGGTCATACATGTGCCCTGAACTGCAAGGGATCACTGGATCAGACCATCTGCCATCAACTGACATCACAGATCATATCTGAGACCTGGAAGAACTAGGTACACTTCATTATCTACCAGAAGACCCCAGACTAAGCAGCACATCTCAGCAGAAAAAGAGGGGCAGACTTGATCACCAGGAAAACTATGGCCCCTCTCAACCTTTGCTGAAATGTCAGAGAAGAGAGAGACTGAGCGTTCTTCCTCGGGCAGCAAACATGACAAGGCAAAGGACTAAAACGCAATCTCAGAACTCCACCCCACTCAGAACAAGTCCAAGAGACCAAATACCAAGTACTCAACATAGGAGTACTTAGTAAAAACACACCTGAAATGATTGCAATGGAAGTAAAGAAACAACTTCATCAGGCCATAGAAGATATCAGATCAGACATAATCTCTCAGACAAAAGGTGAAATGACAATAATATTGAAAGAAATGCCCTGCACATCTAGAGAAGAAATAAATAAATAAATAAATAGATGAGCATAGACAATGGACTGAAATGTTACATGAGCAATATAGGAATAAACTAGAACACATGAAACAGACACAAAGAGATTCCCAGGAAATCAAAACTTCCACTGACAGCTTGCAAAACCTCTTGAATGAAGCCAAAGATAGAATTTCAGGTCTTGAAGACAACATGGCAGCAAGTGATCATGAAAGGAAGTATCTCTTCAACAAGGATCCAGGAAAAATCAATTCAACAGCTGCAAGACAAGGCAAAGAGATGTAATATCAGAATAATAGAAGTCAATGAAACAGCATGAGGTGACACAAATGACATAAGAAGGATATTTGCAGAAATAATACCAGAAAATTTGCCAAGAATGGAAGTAGAACCTGAGATACAGGTAAATGAGGCATATAGAGCTCCTATGACTCCTTACCATAATAAAACTACACCCATCTTGATATGACAATCAAGATCCCAGATCTCAAGAAAAAGAATAGAATATTAAAAGCTGCTAGAGAAAAGAAACAGATTACCTATAAAGGAAAGCCCATCAGAATCATAGCAGAATTCTCAACCGAAACCATGAAATCAAGAAGAGCTTGGAGCAAAGACAAAGACAAAACAGCTTTCAACCAAGATCGATGTATTGTTCCAAACAGTCCTTCAGGATTAATGGAGAAATAAAATATATCCATGAGAAAGAGCAACTGAAGAACTTCATGAGTGCCAAACCATCCTTACAAAAAGTACTAAAAGACATTCTAGACAGAGAAGAAAATGACCGCAATTTTAAGAACAACAATAGAAAGGAACCCTCAAAAAAAGCAAGCAATTAAACAGGTAGAAAAAGTAAGAAACCAACAGCAAGTAAATAATATGACAGTGATAAGCCAACCCATATTGGTTATACCCATAAATGTAAATGGCCTCAATTTACTAGTCAAAAGAAACAGACTGGCACAGTGGAATAAGAAACAAAATCCAACGATATGTTGTATACAGGAAACACATTTTACTCTAAAGGAAATCCATAGATTGAAAGTCAAAGGACGGAAAACAATCCTCCATGCAACAGGAACCCGGAAAAAAGCAGACATAGCTATTATGTTTGCAGGAAATATAAACTTCAGAGAACAATCAAAAGAGACAAGGTCACCACATACTTGTTAGGGGAAAACTGTGAGAGGATGAGATAACAATCATAAACGTGTATGCACTAAATATTGGAGCACTAAACTACATAAGACAAATTCTAACAGACATGAAAACCCACATAATTAATAATGCTATTGTAATAGGGGACCTTAGCACCTCTTTGCTACAAAGAGATAGGTCAACTGGACAAAAAATCAGCAAAGAAATTACAGATCTGAACCAAAGCTGTGAGCAAATGGACTTAGTAGATGTATACATAGTGTTCCACCTCACAACCCAAAATACATATTTTTCTCAGCTGCACATGGGATTTTATCTAAAAGACCACATCCTAGCCCATAGAGTATACCTACCTAAATTCAGAAAATGTATATAAATTGTTTGTTTTTAAATTTAAAATAAATTCACCAACATAATGGCGGTGAAGTCATGTGGTTTGAAGTGTGTTAAATGAAACATAGCATTAATTTTTATTTTAGTTTAACTAATAAACATATACAGAAAATTATTTTCAGTTGGACATTTCTTCTTTAATTTTCTTACTCTTTCACTTCTTGCTCACTTTATACATGTCTCCCAAGGTCTATATTTTTCACACTGATATGAAGTGTTCGAAGTAGCTCTTTTAGTATGCAGTATATTATTGTAATGCACAGCAAACTATTCTCTTTTCAGTCCCTATAAGTTTATACTTGTGACCATCAGCTATTGCTTTGAAGTGTCATGATTTAGGTATGTTGAACTATTTTTATATTTGTACACATAGATTTGTATGTACATACATTGACAAAAATGTATGTTCTGATACAGAAATTTAAAGAATTTGCAAATATTTTACATTTGATCAACAATCCTTCTTTAAAATCAGAGAGTCCTGAAGATAATGTTTCACTGAAGCTTCAGTATTTTAACAGTAAATGTAGTTTATTTGTCAAAGATAGGAAAAAATTGAATAGATTTCCTTTGGAAGAATGAAAACTCCTTTTGGCTGGATAAAGGTGGTAACTTATGAAGAGACCTTTGAGAACTTAAAGATTTAAATTCTTTAAAAGATTTTTCACCTTCTATTTTCATTCCATAAAACCCTGTCAGCTTTTCTAGTGATACTATATAGTTTAGTAGTCACGATATTTTATAAGACATCATTTTAACATCTTTTGTTGTGCCTTCCTAGACCCCAGTGAAAGAATCCAAAGAAAATCATAAGTAGAATAAATCTCTCTGAGAAAGCTTCTCATTTTAAAGCTGTAGCACATATGGCAGCCAAGCACATAAGTTACTAAATTCTCCTCAATTTAAGAATTCAAATTTATCCTAAATTAATACACTCACTTGACTAAATGGAGAGGGAGAAGGAGAAGGAGAGGGAGGGGAAGAGAGTGAGAGTGCAAGGGAGAGAGAGAGAGAGAGAGGAAGAGGGAGAGAGTGAAAATATTGGAATATATCTCATGCTTTGTCTTTATATAAATAAAAAATGTTAAATTAGGAAACACTTCTTATTTTATCATCCTATAATTTTCACTATAAGAGATAATTCTATAACAAACATGGTCATAGTTTAAACGTGATAGAATTGTTATAACTGCAAACATGGTCATAATTTAAATATTATGGAATTTTTAAAACCCTCTTAATGAACAGTAGCTATCCTGGAGAACTTTAAGTGAGAGTACAAGTGCATTCACACCCTATCTTTAAAGGAAAGGAAAATAAGTTTCCATAGTTAATAATATTGCCCAAAATTTTACAAACCAATGGTCTTTCATAATCAAGAATTTTGTTATAATTCTTTCGTGTCCAAGATAACTTTCTTTTAAGAAAAAGAGGAGGTGTAACAATATAGCAACTAAGATCTCCCAAGACCTCTGCACATAGGCACATCAATATGAATACTTAGAAAGCAGACTTATTTTTAAAGAGCTTTGTGAATTTCTATAAAAAAGTACTTCATTTAATTGTTTCTAATATGTTATCATCTGGTTGGTATAAATCTCTTATTTTTAAATAACAAGTTAGGAAACAAAAGCTTCTCTGGGGCAAATATTCTCATTACAAAGGGGAAAAATTTGGAGACAGACAACAATGGGACCAAAGCCAGACTAAAATCCAGCAGGGAAAACATTGAATCCCATTTGTTCAGCATCCAAGTAAATCTGGCACAATGTGAATTCTGAACTGATTTAGCAGAGCCAGTCTTACAGCACTGTTGTTAGTTGCAGCCTTCACGGCTTCTCTGTTGAGCCAATGTTGCTTCCTCCCTGTACTTTTCCTCAGAGATTTCACATTCCTGGCTTTTCCAGCATCCTGCGCTCTCCACTGCACTTACCACTTACGAGTTCATGAGGGCTTGAGGGACATACAGATATTATAAAATATACAGATAATAATATTAGAAAGTAAGAGTGTGAGATCATTAAACAGGCCTAAAGGAATTTTGAAAATATTAATTGTTAGGAAATTAACAGTGGTTGTTGTATATTGTTATCCATAAATAGTGACTGAGATATTCAGATATATAGGCATATAAGACTGATCAAACAATTATACATTAACTGTTCCTTTCAAAACACAAATAGAAATCAGTAGTACAACTATCTTAGCTATTGTGTGTGTGTGTGTGTGTGTGTGTGTCCCTGTCTTCTTTTTTCTCTTTCCTTCATCCCAGTTTTTTTCTATTTGAGCAATTCCATTCCATTTCACAGTATCTATTGAATCTTTCAAATTTTATCTACTCTTTCAGATTCTCATAGTAGGGAGGCAATATTATGTTTATACATGTGAAATAACCGTATTGCTGATGTCTATTGTTTTCTTGAAAGGAACAGTTAATGCTTAATTTTTTTTGACTAATTTTGCATGCTTACATCTGGTAATCAGAACAGCTATTTTGATTACAACAATATGCAATATAACAACCATTGTTGAATTTCTACCATCTTGTTTAATGAAGCTCTATATCATTTCTAATGTTTTTATTACATGTTATTATCTTTAATTGTTTGATCAATCTTGCATTCTTACATCTGGTAATCTGAGCAATGTCATTTATGATAACAATATGTAATATAACAACCATTGTTAATTCCTGTCATCTTGTTTTGAAATACTGTATCCGCTTTATTGTTTTTGTGTTGTTTTGTTTTTGTCTTCATTGGTGTTATGGTTTTTCTTCTCTTTAAAATTAAAAACAGAAAATATTTTTTTAATGTACTGGACTACTCAATTACTATTCAAAATCTCTGGAGACTATAATTTATATAGGAATGTAGCACCTGTTCCTCTTACGTGAGATCGTGTTGCTACTGGAACAAAGCCCCTTTTCATCTTCATGCTAAACTATATCTATTTTTATTTTACTGACACAATACTGATTGCAATACAAATATATCTGCTATAAACAATATATGCATTACTAAGGAAAATTGAAATTATGAAAAATAACTCAATATAATGTAAAGGTACAATAGAAGAAATAGGTTTGAGCATACCATCTAACTCTACTTAAAATTGTAGAAAGCAAACAACAACAAATTATGGTAATGTAATAGTACTTATTACACAAAGATAGAACTCTTCACAAAATGAAAACTACAAAGTAAATATAAGATTTTATTTTCAAATAAACATGAATGTCACTTGAGAGAAGTACTGCAAGGGTCATTTCATAGATTGAGTTCAGAAAATAAGACTAAACTTTCAAAAAGTTTGAAAGACACATAACATAAATACACTCAAGACAGAAAACATGGCCATATTAAGCATAGAGGAATATTTTAGCCAAAATGTACATGGCATACAGCATTTTTCTATGACTATGCACAATAAATTGTGTTAAGATATTATAATTAATGATGCACAAAAATTTTACATGACCCAACACAAAATTTGCTATATGCTATGTGTATTATTTACTTTCCTAGAGCTGGGAAGAAATGTTTGACCTTCACAAATTAATGAGCAAGGGTTTATTTAGTTCACAGTTTCAGATAATTCAGTCAATGCTTGGCCACCTTCAAGGAAGAAATGTCATGATAGAAGGCACTGGCAGAGGAAATCTCCTCAACCCATAGCAGCCAGGAAGCAGCAAAACAGAGAGAGAGAGAGAGTATCCCCCACTTTCCAAACATGTGCCCACTTTCTAATATCACATTCAGTTAAGAACTCACACACGTATTAATCCATGGATAACTTAAGCAACCCCCATGATCCAATCATCTCCCTGAGGTTCCACCTCTAAATGTATAAGAATTTCGTGGGACATTTTAGATCTAAACTATAAGACCACGTTTTGACCAACAAAATATATTTATGCTTGACTTTCTACACTATGTTCTTCCTTTGTTACCGTGGTGGTGGAAAGTTCTTGATGTAGGGACTTTGGAAGTTCAAGCCAAAAGATGGAAAACAATTATAGCATGGGACAGCCTGATCCCATGGTACAAAAGGGGTAAAACAAATACTTTCTTCATAAAAAGCTACTGTCTTAGTCATTTTTCTGTAACTGAAATGCTATACTTGACATTTGTAATTTAAATGCATCCTTCCAGGTCACACTCCCAGCACCAAATTTACTATCTGTGAACAACATTACTGCACCCAGATACTTTGATCAATCACAGAATTCAGAGTCCATGATAATGTAGACTTTGTGTTGTCATAGAAAAAGAGTTAATATCTTCTCTTTTGAAATATCACTGCTTCTATGACTTCAAGGAAATTGCCACACACTGAAATACATCAGTTAGAATGACACACAAAATCTTCCATCATACCTCATTCACACTTCAACAAGGACAGATGCATCTATTACTAAGAAATAGTTTTTATTTACTCTTGATGTTGTTCAGTGTCATTCTTGATTCTATGTAAGAGCTCAAAATTCTGTAGATTTTTGGACGAAGAAACTGACAACAATACTTGCATTGTATTCAATAAGAGAAGGGGGGCTGGGGATATAGCTCAGTGGAATAAGTGCCTGCCTAGCAAGCGCAGGGTCCTGAGTTCGATCCCCAGTACCGTTAAAAAAAAAAAAGAAGGAAATTGGGTTAGACAAATTTAGCAATATATTGCTTTATTTTCAAAATGGTCTAATTTCCAAGTGCAATTGTTGACATCTGCTACATCAAATTGCAAATAATGCAACATATAAATGGACTTTTAAAACACTTTCTAATCAAAAACCAGTCGAGTCAATTCAAAAGCTTGATACTTGCTCTCAAGTCTATCAAAAAATTAGTCAAGGTCTAGTAGATGCTAGAATTTTCAGATGTGATTAAGGAACACACTATTTCTGTTTTTAGTGAAGTAAAATTTGTAATTGTCAGGTTTGATTACTTAGTACCATTTCCCCTCAAAATAATAATTTCGATTTGTACCTTACCTGATTTTTCTCTCTTCTCTCAGTGTGTATTTTTATAGAGTATAAATCTTTAATGGTAAAAGGATCCTTGAACTAATATAACCAACAGTGAGAATTCTCTCCATTTTACACACTGCTGGCTTGATGATGTGGGGCCTTTTATTCTATTTGGGAAGACTCAGGGAGTGGTAAGAGAAGGAAGCATTCTGTACTTTTTCATCAAAATCTTCTGAAAAAAATCAAGCCTATTATTGCAACTCTAAAAAGAAGCCAAGATATATATGTTCATTGTAACAAAGGAAGCCAGTGGCAGAGCTTATGATTAATCTACATCATCTTTGCTTCTTAATTAACTAACATCAGAATGATCTTATTGGTGTGTCACATGCATGTAAAGTGTGTGTTTCTTGAAATATATAACAGAAGGAAATTTATTTTAATTAATATTAAGAGAATATTTCACCTTTT
>PVLD010022041.1:0-30132 GCA_004027595.1 Dinomys branickii | reverse complement strand
TGTATATTTGAAAATGGTAAATTCTTAGATATAGGAATTATATTTCAATAAACCTATTATGAAAATATAAAACAGGAACATAACAAATACGAGGTAGAACAAAGGAGGAGATAGTCAACAATCTTTTGTGTGAGTCAATGAAGGTTTTATAAGAAAATGCTTTTGCTGAGAAAAAAGCTAGATTCCAAAAAATAGAAAGATAGCTTCTTCATGAAGGAGATAGGCCTGTCACAATGTGCCCTACAAAGGTCACCGCTGAGTACATGCACAGAGTCATACTACACATTGGCCGGCATCCAGACAGAGAAAAAGCATGTTAGAATGAACAAAACCGTCAGAATCAAACTGTTCCGTCTGAATTCAACGGGGCCCGAGGCAAGCGCAGGAGGAAGGCCAGGGTGACCCTGAGAAGCAGGATCAGTACCAGCTACTGGTGCACAGGCCCTAATGGCTGAGCACATAGATTCGGGACAAGATTCCCTAAATTTTTAGGCCGGCCCCACCATTTATTACAGGCTGGCCACAAGGTAGCTATTCAACACTTCCGAGTATCAGTTTCACTTTCCGTCAAAAAGGGATAATAACTTTCATTCACAGGAGCACTGGAAAGATTAAATGAATTCTTTCTAATTTGGAATACTGCTGCACTAATAAAATATGTACTGCTCACACTTATCATCTGAGTCTGCATTTGAGCACATGCTTACTTCATCATACATGAAACAAAAGGGGACTGAAGATACAAACTATAACTTAACGGTGATGCACGCCTGTAATCCTCGTACCCAGGAGGCTGAAGAAAAAGGATCATTGCGAGTTCGAGACCAGCCTGGGCTACAAAGCCAGACCCTGTCTCAAAAAGACAAAAAGACTATAGCTTAATGGTGAATTTCTGACTATTATTTGGTACCGGGAATCAAACTCAGGACCTTGCACTTGCCAGGCGGGTACTGAGCCACTTAGCCATATCCCTTACCCCTATTTGTAATCACAGGCAACACCATGACTGTAGCATTATTTTCCTCACTTAATTTTAAAAGTGCATCTCAATTTACAGTGTCCCAGGCACTATGGGATACAAAGAGAATAAAGACCAACTCCAATCCAGATCAGTAGTAAATTGACAAAACCATCATTCAACAGCTGCCTGGTAAGCTATGTGCATCAAGTTATGGTCTTGGTCTCCTTTCAAATTCACAATCAGCTGCACTTCTTGCACTGAACAACAAACATTACAAACAAAATGTCTTTTGAAGTAAGGATCAAGGTCTATAGACAAATTTTTAAAGTTAGTTCTGTTGGTGCTGCTTTCATATGCATTCTATCAGTTTGGCATTTTAAAAACAAAATTTATAATTTAGCCAGAAACAAACTTTCTTTATTTTAAAGAGAAAAGAAAACAAAATAACAACAACTGAGACAAAAACAACACAAAAACAATACAGAACTTCAAAACAAGGTGATAGGAAGTTATCAATGGTATTTATAATCATGACAATAACAAAGTACTCAGTTCTACTGAAAGATGAATCCAATCAATTTGGTAAATATTCCTGATTTTAAAAGCACTTTAAAAATTAAAGTGTTTAAAAAAAATCTCAGGATTGACATATGCAAATTTTCCACTTTTACACATATAAATAAAAGGGGTGAAAGATTAAAGGGACTGTGGTTCTTTCACATACTGTGTTTACACTACTAAACTGAAAAGATGATGTGTCTATTTCTGTGGCTTTGTTAATACTTAGAGTACATAAAATAATTATGTGACTCTGGTTCTTAAGATATTTGCTACTTGGGAAGATAGGAAACAAAATGAGACAAGTAAAGCAGCCCAAAATAAATTTTTAAAATAATAAACTGAAAGTAAATAATAGGAATAAAATTTTAATCACACTGATAACCATGATGATGCATGCCTGTAATGCCAGCACTCTGAGGCAGGACAATCACAAATTTGAACCCACCCTGGGCAATTTAGAAAGAACCTGTGTTGAAATTAAAAGCTTTTTAAAAGGGCCAGGAATGTAGTTTGGTGTGAAAGCCCTAGATTGAAGTACACTGAATTCAGTTTGAAAGAGAGAATGAAAATCTTTACGGTAAAACGAAATTAGTGAAACAGTCAAGAAGTAAGGCACAGGGTCCTGAGTTTGATCCCCAGTACCGCCAGAAAAAAAAAAAAAGAAGTAAGGCATAAGCTGTAATATATACATAAGGAATTAGGACAGGAAAAGAGAAATGAAAGACAATATAAAGAGAATTCTGTTACTTTATATGAACTACTAATGGTAGAAAATATCCTTCACTGAAAGGAAAAAAATGTTTTGAGAAAAAGAATTTCTGTAGAAATAAGACAGGTTATTTGTAGAAGACAAGGTGTATGGCTATAAAAAATATAGGGTTACAAGGAGAAATATAGCATTTTTCATGACTGTAAGAGAAATAGTCAAAAATGGAAACGCAAATTCTCATAGAAGGGTCATGAAAATATTTGGCTACAATATCTTAAAATGAAATTTACAATCTTTTCTGAGATGGGGTCTTGTTATGTAGTTTAGGCTGGCCTTGATTTCACTATGGAGCCCAGTCTGGGCTTAAACGTGCAGCAATCCTTGTGCCTCAGCCTCCCAAGTGCTAGGGTTACAAGTGTATGCCACCACACCTGGCTAAAATTTAAATTTTTAGATATAAGTATATTTAATCTTTAAAAATGTAAGTTATAACTGCAACAAATCTCAAAGTATAATAAATGTTAGAAACCACAAAAAAGGCCAGGCGTGAAGCACATGGCCAGCACTTGGGAGGCTGAAGCATGAGATCGAGGCCAGCCTGGGGTATGCAGGTGAGTTCAAGGCAGCCTGCACACACAAAAAAAAAAGAAAGGAAAGGGAAGGGAGGAGAAGGAAAAGAAGGTGAAGGAAGGGAAAGGGGAAGGGGAGGGGGGAGGAGGGGATGTGGGGAGGAGAGGACAGGGGAAGGGAGGAGCAGGGTGGAGCCACAAATAATTAGGCTGCCCTGGTAGCTCACACCTATAATCCCAGTACTCAGAGGCAGAGGTAGGAGGAACAGCAGGAGTTTAAGCCCAGCCTGAACAAAAAAGGAAACACCTTCCCTCAAAAAAAAACAAACAAAAAGGGCCAGGGATATAGTTCAGTGGCACAGCATCTGCCTGACAGCCATGAGGTCATGAGTTCAATTCCTAGTACCAAAAAAAAAGGTATTATTTAATGGCAGTTGTAGGGTACTTTCCCCTACTAAGCTTTCCAATAACATAGTATCCTGAACTTTATAGGATTTGACTCTGGAAGGATTATTATTTAGAGGTCAGCATTATTATCCAGAAGGCTCTATTTGCAAAACGTATTCAAGGTCTTCATTGATTTTTTTCAAAGGAACTTACACTTACAAATCACTTATCATTCTTCTAATTTTCTCATTTTTAAGTAGCTGAATTCAAAAGACCCACATTTACCTATTCAACAGAGTTCTGGAAACATGAGCCTGAGCAATTAGATAAGAGAGAGAGATATAAAAGAGTAAGAATAGAAAAGGAAGAAGTGAAATTATCATCATTCGTGGATGACATGATACTCTACATGGAAGAGTCCAAAAACTCCACCAGAAGACTCCTAAAATTAATGAACAAATTTGGTAGTGTAGCTGGATACAGAGTCAACACTCAGCCCAGACCAACATGCAAGGCAGGCCAAGCCCTGACTATAGTCTGGGGCCTTGGTGACCACTCTCCACACCCCTAATGAACCTGTGGGCACTGGGCTGAACCCCAGACATCTTGAGGAAGCCCAGTGAACCACCGCTGCACATCCCCCACTAGTATGTGAGGCAGGTGGAGCACGGACGCATCCTGAGGATTCAGCAGTCCCACAGGGGGGACCACAGCGGAGCAGCCATGGGGCACGCGCCCCCATCGGGGCACCCTTGGTGACCCGTTTGGCTCTGTCCCATTGCCTCGATGCCGGAGGCCCTTTCTTCTCCTCCTCCCTCCTCCTGATGTCCAGTATTACCATTCCCCACCCCTTGCAGCTGGGCATTGGACGAACTTACGACGCTTGGCATAAGGGCTTGAAATCTCCCTGGCCCGTTCTGTTATTTCAGGGTATGAACTGAGTTTAAAGATTAGTTCTAGAATAGAGTTGGAGGATTTTCTCGGGTCTGCTGTATAGAGTATGTTGTTGTTTTTCAGACTCCCGTTCTGCTGCTTTTCATCTAATCTGTTGCTATGGGTTCATGCAGGGTTTGTATGTGCAAACTGTAAGGAGACCCTCTTGGTGCTCACATTAATAGTCTGGGGTGAGTCCTGAAGACTGTGGATTCATCCCATTGTTGCCAGGAACAGGCAGTGCTTGCTTAAGCCACCAAGACTCAAGGTGCTCCCAGAGAGAGTTCAGGGTGGGAGCTGAGTGCTGGCAACCCAGCTCATGCTTCCTGCCTGATGTTGGAGTGAGAAGGGGAAGGAGGCACGTGATCCACCTCCATCTGCATCTCCCTCCCGTAGCAGTGCTGGAGCCCCTGTCTGCTCCTCGGCCAGATCCCTGGGAGCCGCTGCGGCTCACCACTGAGGTTCCCCGCTGCTCTGCGCCGGTAGCCACTCACCCAGCGGAGAGGCAGGGGGCCACTGCCTCGAGACAGGTGCAGAGCCAGGCATGGTGGGCTGTGTACTAGTTGCATTGATTCTCTCCAGGTGCTGATTAGGAAGGTTGCCACAGGGTGGGGACTCTGCCCCAGTGGCTGTCTTAACTTCTCATTCTTACGCTGGGTTCAACAACTGCTCCCGACCGCCACTGCCTCTTTTCCTGGCTGCACCCTACCCTCTCCATCCCTAGACCAGCTCTCAGAACTCCGCTCTCCCCTGGCCGAGTCGGGAGGCTTCTGTGAGCATGGGTCTCCAAAGCTGAAGCTGTGAATGCCAGAACAAGGACATGGGCCAAGGGTGTGTTTGGAGCGATGACTTCCTCCTCCACCTCCTCTCCCTCTGACTACGCCATGGCGGGTGTCTGATCCTTTCCTCCAGGAGAGGTTTTGCTTAGTCTTTCTGAGGGCTTCAGTTCCCATTTCAGATCCTTCCTGAGTTCAGGATACCCACCTCTTTCCTTTCTGTCTCACATGTTGCTATATTCCTATATTCCTTTGTCTAAGTGGCATTCCTCCGGGAGGTTCTCTCTCTTCTGCCTACACGGTTGCCATCTCAAAGTCCACTCATAAAATTTATTTAGTTATTTGTTTCTTTCCAATGAATTGACCATTACATTTGTAAAGTTCTGAAATGGCCAACAGACCATAGAAAGATACCACTTTAGGCTCCTGCTTGAAACCAACAGCTTCAGAAAACTGCTGGCCTTGATTCAGGGCCACACAGTGAAATATCTCGAGGGAACAGAATAACTATGACCACCAATAAGGATGGCCATTCATTCTTCCCTAAGTGTTTCCTAAGTACTTACTACATACCAGGTACCTGTGTAGCCACTGAGAACACACCAGTAAAAGAGACAATATGATATTCTTCTGTGTAGAAGGACAACAGACCAATAAAGTGTCAGACAACAACAAATACCATAAAGCAATGGAATTTGGGGTGGGACATAGGGGAGGGAAGATATTTACATAAAGTGATGAGAAAAGGTGATGCCTGAGCAAAGATCTGTGTATCATCCCATAAAGGGGAAAGAGTAAGTTGAAAGGTTCTCTGGGAACAAGAACAGTTATTAAAAGAAAACAAGAAAGGTCAGTGCGGTTAGAGGAGTGGACAAGAACTTCAACAAGTGGAAGAAGTTAAAGTCAGGTTTGCAGAGAACAAGTCATGCGGGCCTTAGAGGCCAAGGCAAGGAGCTTGCATTTCTTAACAAAGGGATAAGAAGACACTAGCGGGTTTAAAGCAGGGAGTAACAAGATCTCAACGCATTCTATTTTTTTAAGTTTAGGTGTCACTGTCAGGCATGGTGGTACATATATGCGTACAATCCCAGCACTCCAAGAGACTGAGGCCAAGGACCACAAGCCAAGAACAGCTTGGACAACTTAGCAAATAAGCAAGACTCTATCTCAAAGTAAATTTTATTTTTTTATTGTATCTGTGCATTTTTCTGTTTTTCCTGTTTCAAAACAAAGTTTTAAAAGGTCTGGAGATATAGCTCAGCATCAAGGCCCCGGATTCAATCCCCAGTATCACCACCACACACACACACACACACACACGCACACACAAAAACATAAAAAGTCACACTAATTATCAGAGAAGTAAATCTTATTTGATCTTAAAAATGTAAATCTTAAATTATGAGGAGCCTATGCCAACAATTCCGCTGGTAAGCCTTATACTCTCAGGAATCTGTTAACTGCTAACCCAGCACTCAGGAGGCTAAGGCAGCAGGATCACTACAAGTTCAAGGCCAGTGTGGGGTAAATAGTGAGTTGAAGATCAGCATGAACTACATAGCAAAACCCTGTCTCAAACGAAGAGGTGGGGGTCTGTTATTAAAATGCTTTAAAATAAATCTTAAACATATTTGTTATAATATTGTCAAATCACCAAAGACTGTAACAGTAATTATTCTAGCATTCATCTCAATAACAAATTCACTTGTTCCAATTTGTAAAAGACATTATTTATAAAAGATTCTCTTTTTTCCTTCCAAAGTAGACGAGATAGTTAGAAGAAAAAAGTGGATTCTTGCCAAAATGCCTCCATTGCCCCCTAGTGCCCATTTAAAGACTGAAGTCCTTCCAGTTCTAGCAATTTAGAAACACTAAACACATTGCCTAGATTTTGGAAGAGCTTCTAGCATCCTCTGCTGACAAAATCTTGCAGGTGTATTTAAATTGCTCTGTTTTAAGAAGTGTTCTCCTTTAAAGCTAAAATCATTAAGCTTCCTCATACTTTTTAAATAACTTTTTTCCTAGTCAGCTTCAATTAAGTCAAAATTGATCATTAGTGAAATATTAACAAATGCATGCAAAGTTGTTTCCATGATTGATTTCATTCTCATACTACTAAAAACTAAAGCAGAGTTTTTATACATGTTTAATTCTTCAACCTTTCCTTAGGCATGAGGAAAAGAGACTGATTGATGCAGGTGGTTGGCAGTGACCAAGGGCAGAGGGCTGAAAAGTCTCAGACCAGAAGACAGAGAGACACAGTGGTGGCCCAAACTTGGACTCTCGACCACAGAACGTGCCAGGCAGGGAGTCAGACAAAGTTCATGGAAAACAGGTGCTCATAACTAAAAAGTCAGGGTTACATCTAGCCTTTAGTTACAGTCATAAAAATCCAACTTCCAATTTTCTGTAGTAATGGGAAACAGGATAGCAAGAATAATGAAAATTCTCAATAATCCGAGTCTCTTTTTAATTATGAGTTAAACCTTCCTCATCTAAAAAAAAAGAGAAAAATAAAAGGAGTGGTTACAAATTATTTTTTACTGCTTTTCTCTGATCTTTGCCCTTGAATTTTTACTTGTTCAGTCCTAAAAGAAAAATACCCTCAAATTTTATTGCCATCAGAGATAAGCAAAATAAAGAATAAAAAGCAAGTTTCTCATCAGAAAAAAAAAAAAAAAAATATATATATATATATATTAATATTTCCAATCTAGTGACTCAAACAGTAACACTAAACCCAACAACTACCCAGTAACTAATGTAAGGTGCATATTTTAACAAGTAATTCCTGGCAGTGCCATCTGTAACGTACGTCCTAACACCCACTCTGGTTACATTCCTTGAAATTCTAGAGCTACCAAAAACTCCTTTTTTTGAAGGGTGAGGTGGAGCACGCCTGTAATCCCAGCACTCAGGAGGCTGAGGCAGAAGGGCTGTTGCAAGTTCGAGACCAGCCTGGGCTACAAAGTGAGCTCAAGGCCAGCCTGAACTGCAGAGCGAGACCCTGTCTCAAAAAGACTAAAAATTAAAAAAAAATTCCTTTTAAAAAATGTGTGATTAAAGGGGTACAAAGAGCTATGATCTATACAACTTAATGGATTAGTCTCATTCCAACTACAAGCAATAGAGGAAATACAGGCAGTGGGTAAAATCTCTGAAAAGTACATTTTTCCTTGTATAAATTAAGATGAATTAGTACAGAACATACACATGAATAATTTATTTTCTTAACATTCTGGAAGCCAGCAGTCCCTAGCCAAGGTGCTGGTAGATTTGGTTTCTGGTAAGACCTCCCTCCCTGGTTTACAGAACACCTCTGCTAAGGCCTCATCTAGCCATTCCTCCCTAGCAGGGGCCAAGTGGCAGGGGTGCTAACATGTACTTTTTGTTGTCTATGCTTATGAGGACACTGACCCTATGGTTTAGCTTGAACTGCTTCCTTAGAGGCAGTCTTAGTCACCCTGAACGCCCACAACTTAAGGGAGAAAAGATTTATTCTGACTCAAAGTCTGCATGGTCAGCTGGTTCTAAGGCAGACACAGAACAGCAGAGGGTCTGTTGGAGGATAAGGAGTTCCATCCATGGCAGCCAGGAGTCAGAGAAAAGGAGCTGGGACCAAGAATACACCCTTCCACGTCATCTCCGAGGACCCCCCTCCAAACCAGCCCTGCCTCTGAACAAGAGAACTTGGTGGACATTTTAGGTCTAAACCAGAGCAGAGCCCTGACCTTCAAAGGCAGCCCTAACGGAGCCACTGTAGGGCTTACAGATACAAGGCTCGCAAAGACACAAACCTCCCACCCACCACAGAATCCACTGGTACACCTCATGGCACTCTGCAAGTTACCCAGAATAACTAAGCACATCTTCCTCAGGGTTCCATGGCACTTCATGTTTCCATAGCATTCTTCAAAACAAGAGAATTGAAGCACATAGCTTAGAAATTTGGAAATGTGAATGTAACTTTACAGCAGCCATAATTCAGCTATTTTCTCTGATTTTATAGAAGAAAAAAACTTTTAGAAATTTTACTAAAATAGAAAATGATGAATTTTCTAATAAACAGATTTTAGTGAAGATATTTCATTTACAAAGATATTTAGCCAGGTGTGGTGGCACATGCCTGTAATCCTAACACTCAGGAGGCTGAGGCAAGAGGATTACTATGAGTTCATGGCCAGCCTGGGCTACACAGTGAGTTCAAGGCCAGTCTGAACTACATAGCAAGATTGTCTCAAAAAAAAAAAAAAAAAAAAAAAAAATTTAAAACACTATAACTGGTATCAAAGGAAGAAAGTCAACATTGTAATTCCTGGAATTTATTACAAAATGAGATCTTTAACAAAACTCTTAATCTTACATATCCACATGTATGTATTTACACATATATATAATCTCAGCTTATCTAAACATATATATGTGTGTTGTTTCACATGAAAAAGATTTACAGATCTAAATTAAAAGCTTTATTTGGAACTGACAAATTCAATATGCCATGTTCTGTATAAAAATACTCAAATACCCACTTGGACCAAGTCTTTGACAGAAGAAAAGCTATTTCTTTTCTGTCTAATACTATTACCCATTTCATTTCTTAATTACTGAGATAATCTGTCTCAGAGAAGGAAAATGTTGATTCCAGGTATCATTTATAAAAAGTACATTAGTTTTCTTTATTTTTCTCTTTACTATTTTGAAGGCTATATAGTTTATTTCTATTCTTTGGACAATTGTTCAGAAAACTATAACTTGCATACTGGACTTTTATTATTTTGGGGGTCTGTTTCTTTCTGAGGTTATTTTAAGTAAGAGTTGCCAAATTTCTTTTTTCATTTTTTAAATTGACTCTTACTGATTACTAAGTTTAACAGTAAACTAAAGTTTATACTTTTGTAAAGATATTCTTCCCCTGAATTCTTAAATCATCAGTGGATACTTACTTCTTCTCCATCATCCTCCTCTTCCTCTTCCTCCTCATCATCATCTTCAGAAAGAGGCGGGGGTAAAGCACCAAGGCTGTCTTCCTCCAGATCAGCTCCTTCTCCTACCACTTTAGGGGGTAAAGGAGGGCCGATTAACTCATCACCAGAAGAATCAGGACTGTCTTCACTTTCACTGCTGCTTGTAGCTCTGAAAATAAAGAAATAGAAACTCTTTGCCTCTGCTACTATAAACTTTTTGTCTCTCTAGAATATCTGTGGAGAATAGTTCTAACTTTGCAAGAGGTCCTGCCTCTCCTTATAACAAATGAGTTTGTCAAATGCTTATGCTATTGTTGGTCTGTTTGCTTATTTGGTTTTTTCAGACTGGGTCTCACTACGTAGTCCACGCTAGCCTGAAATTCAAAGTGCTCCTGCCTCAGCCTTCCAAGTACTGGGATTACAGGTGTGCAACACCATACCTGGCTTTCAAATTTTTTTTTTGTTTCTGGTTTTGCTTTTGTTTTTGAGACAGCGTCTTGCTCTGTAGTCCAGGCTGGATTTGAACTCACTATGTAGCCCAGGGTGGCCTCGAACTCATGGATATCCTTCAGCCTCAGCCTCCCAAGTGCTGGGACTACAGGTGTGTGTCCACCATGCCCAGCTCCCTGAAATGTTTTTAAATTCAAATATTAAATGTAGGCAACTGTGGTGGCATATGCCTATAATCTTAGCACTCGTGAGGCTAAGGTAGGGGGACTGCCAGGAGTTCAAGGTCAGCCTAGGCCACAAAATGAGTTCAAGGCCAACCTCAACTACAAAGTGAAACCCTGTCTGGAAAAGACAAAAACGAAAATTTAAATTTACAATACAAATATTACGAAAAAAAACTTTTCTAATTATCTTACCCAAACATAAATCAAAGATAAAAGGTCATACCAATTATATGTTAGAGGTTCATTAAATCATTATCCTTCATAAAGAAAGAACAACAGAACACTTGGAAAAACTACAAAGTACTAGATCCATAAAAGTGAAAAGCACTGAGATAATCTATGTCTCTATTAACTATATTTGAATGCAACAGTTTGCCACAGGAACAAATAAAGCCATTCCTCTAAGGAAATTAGTATTACTGCTAAAATACTGCAATACAAATTCTGAGCTACCAATTATTTCTCAGTGCTAGTTCACATTTGGCAAGTGTTAAAGTATTATATGTATTATTATTCTTGGATTCTAAAAAACACATTACCCTAGAGCAAAGGTGGCAAAGACGGCACGTACGCCTCAGCAGAGGGCTGTCTGTACTGTATCACTGAAAGGTCTAAAAGGTTTGCCACCACTGCTGCAGAGCATACTACTACCTGGTCTTTTCTTTGTTAATATAATACATGAAAAGACTATTACTCTCATTACGGTCTCTATCAAATAGCTGTGGGCCTTCTAAAAGCCACCATCACCCTCTATATCTTCATCCCACCTCAAAGGATGAGAATTTAGCATTTCTAATTATGTCAATTAAATTTTCCAATATTTTACAAGATTAAAACTATAACTCCCTTTTAATGAAGTAGGTCTGATACATAAGCTCCATGAAAGCAAAAATGTCTAGGATTTTCTGTTACGTTTTTGTGGTAACAGGGATTGAATTCCAGCAGAGCTAAACCATAGCCCAGCCCCTGTCATTTTTGTCTTCTGTGGCAGGGTTTCACTTTGTGGCCCTGACGGGCTTCAAACCTGTGATCCTCCTCAGCCCCCCAGCAGCTGGGACTGCAGGCATGAGTCATCGCTGTTCACACCTGGTGAGGAATTTCCTTTTGTTCACCGCTGTTTGTGGCACGCAGCCACTACTGAAGAAGTGAGACTTTCTTTTTGTTTTTACCTAGGCTCAATATTACAAGAAATACTATACTTACAGATCCCCCTGCTGGATCATCCCTCCCACTGCTTATGTGGCTTCCTTACCATTCAGTGTTCTCAAATGTCACCTCATGAAAAAAGGCCAACACTACTTTGGAAACTTTTACACACACTCTACCAGTCTCCATTACCTTAATCATTTTGTTTATCTTTATTATAAACATTTTAAGTAGCCTTATTTTACTGGCAACTTAGTTGTTCAAAATGTTACCTACACGTTCAAAGGCCCCAAGCCAGTAGGAACTCAAGGAGCAGAGAGCTTACCAGACCTACTGCATCTCCAGTGCCCATAACACTGCCTAACTATGGCATAAGACACTTTTTATGCCGGGCATGGTGGTGCATGGCTGTAATCCCAACACTTGGGAGGCTGAGGCAGGAGGATCATTCCAAGTTCGACACCAGCCTGGTCTACAAAGTGAACTCAAGGCCAGCCTGAACTGCATAGAGACCTAATATCCACACCCTGTCTCAAAAAGACGCTCCTTAATAATAATTCAGTGAATACGTTTATATTAAGCTATGTACACATTCAGATTATCTCACTTGTGACTAAAACCTGACTTTACCTCTGTCTTCATTTAGAAGTCACAAACTTTTTAATGCAAAATTATTCAAGCTATCAAGAGCTCTAAACTGAAATGTTGATACTTACACATCCATACTAAGTTAACTGATCTAACTAGTTCAAAAGTAAGCATTAAACTGAGAACTAAACTGATTCATGTTGATTTCGTGGCTGACTATTCAAACCTAATGCCACACAGAATCCGGATAGAATACATTCGTGTCTGCACATTCATGTCTAGCTTCTAATTCCGGCTCTGGCTTTTTGCTTCTCATGTGTCCAAGCCAAGAAGAGACTTGTAACATATTTCAATACACTAAAAACTAAAGTCCACTCAATTACGTTCCAAACTGCCTCTGATGGAAAACAGAATATATTCCATGCTTAAAATGTGCCTTGACTCAATATGGTGCCAACACACTGACTCCAGCCTGAGAAATGGTATGCACTGACTGAGAAAATCATCAAAAGAGGCAAATTCTATTCTTTTCTCAACATTTTACAAGATAGTTTAGCTTAATGTTAAATAATGTCTATAGGTATACAGCATCAATCCAGAAACTACATCCATAAACAAAATTCACTCATAAAATTTCTGTTATTTCTTTTTTTTGTCCTTAGTCTTTGCTTATTCTTTTTTCCAAAGGGAAAAAAGTAAAAATAACAATAAAACAGAGATTCAAAACAGGGTAGCAGGAGAGTTACAATAATTAATACACTGTATATTGTTATCTCCATAATAAAAGGAAATAAAAATGACTAAAAATTTCCTACTTACAAATTTGGAGTGTGTACATCAACATTTCTTTTCTGTCTTGAAACAATATTTAATAGAATAAATGACATTTTTCTTCCCTGTATGTGATTTTTGAATGGAAACTTATATACATATAATATTTCTTTAAAGCAAGAAAAATGTAGGGTTAGGTAACTGTCTTTCTACAAAACAAATTTCAATAACATAACATTTTCAGAAATTATTTACATGTTTAGAGAAGTAAATTGTCAATATCACAAAGGAAACAAACCAATAGTTATTTAAAGAAAACAAATGATTGAATGAAATATAGCCAAGAGACCCACAGAACAATCCCACAGATGAACTCACACTAAAGACACAATTCATACTCACTAAGTGTACAACTCTCTTACATTTTAATGACTGTCCTTCTAAGAGCAGCCCAAGACAGTGGGGTGACTAAAATCGAGATAGAAATGTACTGTCTTAATCAGATGAAACAGATGAAAAGTGAAAACTGGGGGGAAATCACTGAAAGGAAGAAGCTATTAAATTGAAGAAATGAATTAAAAAGGGGAGAAAAATAATTCTGCAAAAGTTGTATGCTAACTTCTGGTTAAGTCCTAAACAGCAAAAGCAAGAGTCATTCTCCAAATAGCCTAAAGGAACTGAAAAGAGACTTCAGCTTTAAAATGACTAAATACTAATGTGATCATTCTGTATATCTAAAATGCACCAATAAAATCTCATTGAAAAAAATGACTAAGTTAGGGGAGAAGCCCTTCATTTTAAGCATTTTTTCGTTGCCTGTTTATATTTACTTTTTTCTTAATATATAGAGAGTTTTTAAAACTTTGAAGAACCAAGTGCAGTGGCACACATCTGTAATTCCAGCACTGGGAGCCTGAGGCAGGAGGATCCCTATGGGCTGAGGCAAGCCTGAAGTGCATGCCAAAATTGTGCCTCAAAAATAAATAAATAAATAAATCTATTAAGCTTTTTGAAAGTCATTGGTATAAAAGTCCTTAGCTAATGAACAATGTCATGTTTTTTATTTTTAAATGTACTGGCTTACAAGATCTCAAAAGAGAATTCCGTTTCATCAGTTGTTCCCAAGAAAACAGTTACCATTTCTCTTTTTAGAACCAGTGCAGACAGCCTCCCCCAGTGCCAGTGCATAGCAGGACTTTTGGTGACCCATAGAAGTTGCCACTTGCCCGATATTAAAACCTGATAGTAATTATTTGCTCATCTTTAAAAAGAAAAAATAATCTTAAAACAAAATAAATTACTGCCCTATCATCTTTTAATGCTTTGTAACAGTAATCTAACACAGTCTTGTTATCTAATGTTATTTGTTCAAGTTCTGTAAATCAGAGTTTGAGGATAAGACAATCACAAAAGAATACTAAAATTGAACGTGAGGCTTTCTAGAAATGATGCCAAAAAGGCTAGTAGTGTTTAACTGTGAAAAGCATTTATAAAAGAGATGAGGTTTTTTTTTTTTGTCCAGGTGCTGAATTCTAGAAATAACTAGAATAACTAGAAATTAGTTATAACTAATAGAATAACTAGTTTTTCTACAAATTCTAGAAAAACTGCAACTATGGCTTTGAAAAAAAGATCTTGCTCAAGATGTTAAAGACCTGCACCAGAGAATAAGTAAGCAAAAAAAGACACTATATAGTCTAAATGGTATTTTCTGTATTTAGGTTTTGGGGGTTTTTCCTACCAAAAATAAAAGGCAGTCATTTCAAACAATTGAGTGTAAATAAGGACCAAAATGTATAATAGATGTTCTGGAATAGGAAGAAAATGTCCAAATGGGAAGGGAAACTAGGGAGGAGGGAAGGGAAAGAGAACAGAAAAAAAATGAGAAAAATAAAAAATGGAAACAAAGCTTTTGTGAATAAGGAGAAGAGGGGTTGAAGACAGGGTAGAGGAATGGGGAACAGAAGAGAATCAAGATACACTATGCACAAATCCCCTATGATGAGTGTGATCATTATGGATACCTAAAATGTACCAATTAACTTAATTTAAAAAAACACCTGAAGGCAGTGGCACATGCCACTAATCCCAGCTATTCAAGAGTCTGAGGCAAGAGGATGGCAAGTTCAAGACTATTCTGGGTAACTAAGGAGACCTTATTTCAAAATAAAAAATAAGGCTAGGTGTGGTGATACACACCTACAATTCCAGCACTCTGAGAGGCTGAGGCAGGAGGCTCACAACTCAAGCCCAGACTGGGCAACTTAGCAACTTAGTAAAACCCTGTCTCAAAATAAAAAATTAAAAAGAGGTCTGGAGGTATAGGTCAGGGCAAAGACTCTGGGTTCCATCCCCAGCCCCTCCCTCTGAAAATATAATAAAATAAAATGAACTGGGATACAGCTCAGTGGGAATACAGCACCCCGACTTTGATTCCCAATACTGGGGGAAAAAAAAGAATAAAAAGTCAACTCAATGGTAGACTTTGTTCAGCATATTATTTGTGACCAATGAAAACTTTATGGAACCAATTTGACAACGAAATATTGTCAAGGGCCTGGTATATAGCTCAGTGATAGAACACTTACTTACGTCATGCAAGGGGCCCCGGGTTTGTTTTCCCACCACAACAAAAACAAACATTCTAAACATTAGACTCTTATTTTAAGTATATTTGATACCTCTGGATTAGATTTTTAAAGTTCTTAATACTATAATTAATTTACACAGTATGAAATTTCACTTTAAAGTAATATTAATGGCTGCTTTCTCCTATAATTCAGGAAACTTTATAATGTATCTCTGTTTATATATCTGTGTTTGTAAAGGACCCAACCTAAAAAAGTTATCATGAATGAAGATATAAAGCCAATATGTGAAAAACTGCAAGCCTGTAAACATTTCTCCAATTTTACATGATTTTGTTTTGTACCCAGAAAGCACAGACGTTAATATTATATCTAGAATGATCCGCAGTGGGACCCGCGGCTGCGCCGCTGTGGGCCCCACGGCTGCACCTCTGTGGGCCCCATGGCTGCTCCGCAGTGGGCCCCGCAGCTGCGCTGCAGTGGGCTGCTCCACTGTGGGCCCCGCGGCTGCGCCGCTGTGGGCCCCGCGGCTGCGCCTCTGTGGGCCCCATGGCTGCTCCGCAGTGGGCCCCGCGGCTACTCCGCTGTGGGCCCCGTGGCTACTCCGCTGCTGCTCCGCAGTGGGCCCGGTGGCTGCTCCGCTGAGGGCCCCGCTCAGGGCACCTCATGGACTGGACCCGCCCCCACCCATAGCACGACGACAGGGTGGAGCCGGGTGGTCCTCTGTGAGCATATGTGCTTTCCCACCTCCAACCATGGCAGTTTGTATGCACCCATGTGTGTTATAGTATAGTCTGAGGCACCTATATCTCTTCCCAATGCGAGAGTCCAAGGATATAGATAAACCCAGGAGTACAGTTATTATCACAGGGAAGATGACTGATTGAGTGGTAGGGCAACTGAGATGAGGGAGGAGAAAAATTGAATGATCAAATGGGCCATCATCTGTGTAATTGAGTAACAAAGGTGAAGGTAACATTATGTAGGACAGCATCCAGAGCTAATTCCCTTCTATGTTCTCTATAATTCTGTATTTCCTCAATCGTTTTTGTATTAACAGAAGTGAAGATAACTTTATATTATACAGTATCCAGTGCAAATTCCCAACTATCTTCTCTACAATTTGGTATTTCCTTTAATGTTTTTGTGTTAACTAATGTGAAGATAACTATGTAATACAACATCCAGTGCTAATTCCCTACTATATTCTGTATAACTTTGTATTTTCTGTATTGTTTATGGTTTTTCTGGTTCATATGTCTCCATTCTTTTATCTTTAAAATAAAATTTTTAAAAAAATATTATATCTAGAATACTTTTAAAAACTACATTGGTTCCAAATTTGACACAGGACTTTTTTCTAACCTAACAATTTACAACTGCCTAAAATGAAAAATTATGCAATCTTTTAGTATCAGTAACTTTGCCTAAATTGTATTATGAAAACCGAGAAAAGGACAGGTTAACAGAAGGCACTTAAGAAAATCAGGTACCTGGATGATGATTTCGAGCAATCTCTGATCATATTTGAGCCTGACGGTGTTGGTTCAATATCTTCATTTTGTCTTAACTGTTTCTCTCTGTTCATTTCTTCCTCTTTTTCTCTTGCTTCTAAAAAGAGAAAGACTCCAACAATTAGACTTTAATATTTATCAGTGTCTGAAAGACTGAAAATTAATATAGTCATGAAAATGAGACAGATCATTTCCGTTAACTGCAAAAACTTGACATATGGCACAGTCACTGTGGAAAACATTAGGGAAGTTCCCTGAAAGGGTAAACACAAAATTACCCAGTAATTCTATGTCTGGGTATATATTCAGAAAAATTAGCTAAGAATGATGGCGCACACCTATAATCCCAGCATCTGAGGGCCTGACGCAGGGAGATAACTGCGAGTTTGAAGCTAGCTTGGACTACAAAGTGACTTCAAGTCCAACCCAAACTGCATAGTGAAACCTTGACACACACAAAAAAAAGGAAGAAAAAAAATGAACAGCAGGGTCTTAAAGAGGCACTTGTACACCTACATTTATAGCTGCGTCATTCAGAAGGTAAAATGTGGGAGCAAACAAATTGTCCATTTACAGATGAATGGATAAACAAAACTGATATCCACACAATGAGATATTATTCAGCCATAAAAAGGAAGGAAATTCTGCAATAAGCTAACTAGGATGAACCTATAAGATACTATTCTACATCAAATAAACCCATCACAAAAAGATAAATATTATATACTACCAATACAAATAATGTATTATAGTACAACAGCAAATTGCCAGATGAGAGAGAAAGTAAAATTATTTAATGTAAGTGATTATATATATTGTGCATATATATATATATATATATATATATATATTCATTTTATTTTTATTTCTTTTGGGTACTAGAACTCAAACTCAGGACCTTGCATTGGCCAGGCAGGTGCTGTGTCACTGAGCTATAACCCCAGCCCAATATGTGTGTGTGTGTGTGTGTGTGTGTGTGTGTGTGTGTGTGTGTATATATATATATATATATATATATATATATCACATTATTTACATGATATAAAACAGTTTTATAAGATGTACAGAGTTACAGAGATAGGTGATGGTTACACGACAATGTACACATAAAAATGGTTAAAATGGTAAATTTTATGTTCATATATTTGACTATAGTATAAAATAGGGGGAAAAACATCAAGCTAAATGATCAACATTGAGAAAAGAACTGAAAATTACTGTATAGAATATATATTCCAGCCAGTAACAAAATGAAAATGTAGAAATGTGGAAAAAATATTAACAAATATGCTAAGCAAAAATAACATGTGAATAGTATGTAAACTATGAACACACTTGTACAAAGATATAGACATTGATGTGTGTAATGTTTTCAGAGGTGAGATGTTAGGTAATTCACTTCTTAACATTGTTAAGTTCTGAAGTTCCTACCCCTCGGTTTTTTATCATACTACCTAACAAAATCATGAAAATTGTTCTACTACCTTAGGTTTCTTCAGTTGTTTTAGAACAGCAAAAACATGTTAGCAAAAGAAAGGTTTTCCTGTGATTCCACTCAGCAAGTGAAGGCACATAGGACAGCAAAAAATTGTATGAATTATTTGGTTCTCAATTGCTACCATCTTCAGTAACTTGAGATTATCCTGAACAGTTTTTAGTCATTTGACAATAAAATACCACCCTGTATACCAACATTAAGCAGCAGCAAAGGGCATTTATTAACTGGAATGTTGTATATTTTAGAGTCTTAACAGTCTTTTGTTGGAGGAACATGGAGGATGAACAACGAAGAGATAATCAGCAAGCATCAAAAAACTAGTCTTGCCAGACATGGTGGTGCATGCCTGCAATCCCACCACTAGGGAGCTAGGAAAGGGGGACCTCTGCGAGTTCGAGGCCAGCCTCAAAAACAAACCAACAAAAGAACTAATCTTTCATGTCAGTCATAGAAGATTTAAAAGCCCTTCAGGAAGCAAAGCAAACAGTGTAGCAGCTCTTGTTCATAAGGGTTTTTTTGTTGTTTTTTGGTATATACTCTTCATTGCACTGATATGATCCAAGAGTCAATTAATTATGTACTCATACTAGAGAAAGCTGGAAAAAAAAACCCATAGTGTCCACATTTAAGGTGATTGGAGTAGAGTGAGTGGGGAGGAATTTATACCCTAGGCTCAGCTTTTCCCTTAGGTCTGAGAGCCAATTCTATCCCTAATCAGGAAAGGGTACTTAGGCAGAAAGTATTAACTCTCACCATACTGCTAGTTATCCTTTTTTCTTACCAAAAACCAAAAACCAAACACTTTTTCCTCTTGTAGGTGGCAGCACTGTGCTTCAGCCAATGCTGGGCCAGTCCCTTTGCAGAGGAGGCGATGCTTGATTACATCAAAATAAGATTGTCCAGCCAATGGCTGGTTTGGGGATTGATGTGTCAAACAATACTGACTAGTAAGATATGAGGCTAAGTCTTATGGACATACATTTTTTTACTCCTAAACACAGACGTTCGAAACAGTCTCCCTTTCTGGCTGAGATGTGTTCATCTGCACAAAAGGACTGAAACTTCTGACAACATGGGATCTTGAAAACAGTCAACTTAAAAGGTCAGCCCAATACCCTAAAGCTGGCAAAACAGAAACTGGAAAACCTCATGTTCTTCATGTCAGGACTAAGAAGAACCCCGTTCCCGCACTCTCATCTCACAAGATGATGCACTTTTTTTTGTACTAGGAATCGAACTCAGGACCTCATGCTTGCCAGGCAGACACTGCACTGCTGAGCTATATTCCTGGCCCTAAACTTTTCTTATTTGAATCATTTTTAATTAGGTCTATGGCCTCTTTGCAAGTAAACAAAAGCATCTTTCCCAAGAACCAAGAACCTTAACAAAAATAATAGCAATGAATATGTATCAAGAACTTACTATGTACAAAGTAATTTCAAACATTTTAAGTTAAATCCTTTACTCTTTATAACAGTCTCTAAAATAGGCACTATTATCCCAATTTTACAGTTGATAAATTCAAGGCACAGACAAATTAACTTGCCAATTAACAAAGGCATTAGTCACCTCCACAGTGAAATTAGTTGTAGTTCTACTAGATTCTTCCTTGATGTGACCAGACTTTCCCTAGAGAGTAAAATTATCCAACAAGCACCACCTACATTATGAGCTTGCCTCACTCTCCAAGAGCCCACCAAATACAACTCTTCATGCTGTTCATTGGCCAGCGTGTACAGAAACTATGACCATCTACTAACAAGGATTTCTCATAGTGTGTAAATACTATTGCACTCCAAATTATATTCTTCATTCTCCTGAAGCATCTAATTTTTTTTATATTTTAAATTTTAGGGTTTTTTTTTACACTACGAAGGATTCAACATTTTCGACTGAAACATGTTCTGCTGCCACCTGCTTCTTCCTTAGAGGAAAAAGAATATGGAAAACATTTATTGAGAAAAAAATAGCTGGACGTGGTGGCACATGCCTATAATCCCAGTACTCAGGAGGCTGAGGCAGGAGGATTGTTGCGAGTTCGAGATCAGCCTAGGCTACAAAGTGAATTCAAGTCCAGCCTGAACTACATAACAAGACTTTGTCTCAAAAAAGACAAAAAAAAATAAAATAAAATAACATTTTTTCTCATTACAGGCTAAGGACAAAAACCAAAGCAAAATAGAATCCAACAGATTGTAAGGACCTTGACAGATGAGACTGTTTCATTCATTTTTACTGAGTACACAGCCAAATACCCTGAAAATACATATGGTTTTCTTCAAAAAGTGAATCAATCATCTCCCCATTTCATTTTCACAAGCACCTGATTTTATTATCATAATAGCCTTCTCTCTGTCTCTTTTCAAGTAGTTACCAACTTTAGAGCATTTCTCTAAAAGCACCTCAAATGGATGCAACTTTCATCTAAATTAACTACAAACTATCCAAAATTAGCCTGTCTCATCTGAATTGATACACATAAATTGCAGATTTTTTTTTTTGAGACCAGGTCTCACTATGTAGTTCAGGCTGGCGTTGAACTTGTGGCAATCCTGCCTCAGCCCTCCCAGTGCTGGATTACAGGTGTGCGCCACCACACCCTCACAAATTGCAGATTTTTAAGAATATAATTCAGTACCTGAGAATTTCAGAGCCAGTCACAGTAACAACTACTATAAAGAAATGACCTAAGATGAAAGGTAAAGAAAATAAAATTAGTAGAACTATAAGTTAGAATGTCTTCTAATAGCAACCTATTTTATGCGTAGAACTTTAAATCTTACTAAAATGTTTAACTTTTTTAAAATTTACGACAACTGACCTCCCAATTTCATGAAAATTCACATTAAATTTGAAATCAATGTGAACATTTTAACCATATTAATTACACTTCTCCATTAAATATTTAGTGATGTAACTATTATGGACCAAGCTTTATGTGAGGTACTTTAAGTACGCAAAGGAAGAACGAAGTCTTACCCTCAAGATACGAACAATATTAAAATGATTCATAATTTTTAAACCATGTGGAATCACAGGCAAAGAATAATGATTATACAAAAGAAGCATTGAAATAATCCTTCCATAATGTAAAATATCTTAGGCTTATAAAATGAGGTAAAATGTAACTAGAGAAAAAAAATACTTCTGGTAAAAAAAAAAAAAATTCTACAGTTCAACTAACTTCTAAAATTTCTACAATAATTTTTTTCTTTTTTTTTTTTTCAGACAGGGTCTTACTATGTAACTAGGGGTGTCCTTGCATTCCTTACGTAGATTGGGTTGGCTTTGAACTTGTGGTAATCCTCCTGCCTCAGCCTTCCAAGTGCTTCCAAGGAACAGTACCTCTTCAATCTCAGTAGATTATCCATTGAAAACATATTAAAATCTTATCTTAAATCATTTTTCTCAATTTCTTCCAGTCATATAACAGAAAAGCCTCATAATTCATAAAACACAGCCACACCCAAAGTAACTAAATGAATAAAAGAAAATTTTTCTACCAGAATTATTTCCTCTTACTATCACAATTCTAAAAGAGTCTAGCCAGAAATGGTGGTGCACCCCTGCAATCCCAGCACGCAGGAGGCTAAGGCAGGAGGATCATTGCGAGTTCAAGACCAGCCTGGGCTACAAAGTGAGCTCAAGGCCAGCTTGAACTGTACAATGAGACCCTGTCTCAAAAAGACAAAAAACAAATAAAAAAGAGTCTATGTCTTATATGTACCCTAGACATGGTAGATTTCAAGAATATAAGAGACATTAAAAAAACACTCTTTAGCCAGGTTTGGTGGCATGTCTGTAATTCCAGCACATGGGAGGCTGAGACAGGAGGATCCCAGTGAGTTCCAGGCCAGCCTGAGTTACATAATGACTTTAAGGCCAGCCAGCACTACAAAGCAAGACACTGTCTCAAAAACACCAAAACAAACAAAACAAAATCAATAATTTACATAATTACAACTTCCATACATTTCACAACATTTTATTCAGATTTTTATAGTAATTCATCCTTTCTACTAGACCATTTAGCAACCAAAACAGTGCATACTCACACACAGATAATCAAACTGCCATTAAAAGGATCAAAGTTTTAGTTTCCTCACTGTGATTTTAATGCCCAGGAAGAATTCAAAACCAATCACAAGATTAATAATGCCTACTTGAGAACTGGTCAACTTTTTTCAAGTCATTCCAATTTTAATCCCATAGTCTGAATGTAATTTAATTGCCAAGTTCAGTAAAATACAGAAATAATCTTACAATATAGTAATTATTACTATACTCCCATAAATTATTCCATTTGCATGTTAAAATAGCATTTTCCATGTATATGTTAAAGCTAAGTAGATCTTTCAAAAGAGCTATTCAATTTATGTTTATATATTTAGACTAGGCATAGAAAAAGAGTCCAGGTATAAGGATGTAACACTAAATCAAAAGAGTTCAATACATTTAACTTGTCCACAAATACCACAGAACTTTTCAAAAAGTAAAAATCTAGTAACTCTTAGAAATTCTTCTTAGGTGGAATGCATACATGCTTTACTAAGAAAAGCTACAGGAATCAAAAATGATACATATAAGGCACTTCACTATTTACAAACCCAATGTCCTAATGTCTTTGAGAACCTTCTATTTGTACCCACCTAGCAGACAAGGAAATTAAGGGTGAGAAATATGAAAATTGACCCAGCTTCACTCATCTAGTAGAATATGACCTAGTTCCTCCAACTCCAAATGTTCTCTCCAAAGGACTGGGCCATTTTAAAACATTCTCCAGCCACCCTGGGCTACATAATGAGTTCAAGGCCATCTTGAACTACATAGAGAGATCCTGTCTCAAAAAAACCAACAAAGTACATAAATAGAAATGAAATATTTTCTAGGAAGTATTACTGTGGTAGAGCACTTGCCTCATATACAAGAGGTACAGAGGTCTATCACCAACCACAAAAATAAACATAAATTTAAAACAATTTTTTTTCCAGATAAGTAGGACTTTACTTTTTCAAAGACAGTATTAAAAATCTAGCTGGGTGTGGTGACGTAAACCTATAATCCCAGCACTGAGGAGGTTGAGGCAGAAAGATCAAACGAGTTGAAGGCCAGCCTGGACTACACTGCAAGTTAAAGGCCAACCTGGACTACATGTCAAGACCCTGTCTCAAAAACCAAACAAATATAATAAATAAATAAATAATAAATGAATGAATGATAGTAATAAAGATCTAAATTCAATACCAAATATATATTAAAACATCTTGGAGACTATAAAACTTATATAGCTAATAAAACCATTCTTATTTCAAAGCATTTTGTATGACATGCTTAAAGAAGTAAATACAAGATACCTGTACTTTGGGGCTGGGTATATAGCTCAGTGGAATAAGCGCCTGCCTAGCAAACACAGGGTCCTGAGTTCAATCCCCAGTACCGCCAAAGAAAAAAAAATAACCCAAAACTTAAAAAAAAAAAAAAGATACCTATACTTTGAGAGTATAAACAGCATTCAGTTGCAGGGCATGGTGTTACAAACATGTAGTTCCAGCACTCTGAGAGGGTGAAGCAGGAAGATAACAAGTTTGAACCCAGTCCAGGCAATTTAGCAATTGAAGTTCAAAATTTAAAAAGGTTGTGGGATGTAGCTCACTGCAAATGCCCAGTACCAAAATACAAGTAAATATTCACTGAAATATTTAAAACTGTTTGAAACATTTGGAAATATGTCTCGATGGCATATCTTCGTATCTTGTCTAATATATGAATTGTATTTTGTTTTGTTTTTGTGGTACTGGGGATTAAATCCAGGACTTACTTTCACCTTGAGCTGTATCTCTAGCCCTTTTTATATTGAGACTGGATGTTGATGAGTTACCCCGGTGCAACTCAAACTTTTCATCCTGCCTCTTCTTCCCTTCCTCCTCTTCCTTCTAGAATTACACCAAACCAACCCTTTGGATAACATGAATGTTTACACTACTGAGGTGAATTCATTATGCCACCTAGATGGGATGGGACCGCTCTGGAGAAAGTGGGAGAAGGGGGCTGGAAATTAAGCTCTGCAAGAGCTCTTGAAAACTACTAGATTCGGTAAGGTACTGATTGCTGAACACCTGGGGGTGCCAAAAGCTGGTGTATCCAAAGAGCGGATGGGACCTCCACATTCTCCCCACCCTACGGTGTGACTACTGTATCACTGTATCTGGCTATTCATGTATATCCTCTAGAATATCCTTTTATAAAACAATAAACATAAGTATTTCCCTGAGTTCTGTGAGCTGTCCTGGCACATTATCAGCACATTGGGGGACCTGGAGCTCCCATTTATAGCTAGAGGATCACAGGTACAAGCCACAAACTGGGACATGTGTTAAGTATCTGAAATGGAGGCAGTCTTATGGTGGTCTCCAGGCAGACAGTGTCAAACTGAACTGAGCTATTGAAAACCTTGTTAGTGTCCACGTCACAAATGCCTGATAGCTGAGGGAAACGTCCCATGCCTGGTATTGGAAATGAAGTACACAGTGGAATGTAAAGAAGGGAAAACAGCTTGTTTTATTTGTGGGGGGTGGTTTACCGGAAGTCAAACTCAGGACCTTAAGCTTGCCAATCAGGAGCTTGTGCCACTGAGCTATATCCCAGGCTAACAGCTTGGTTTTTCCCATCTCTTAGAAGATTTTTTGGTTAATTTTTTTCCCCCAAGGATCGTTATTAAGATACATACAAAAATATTCAAAATATTTATGGATGAAATGATGTCTAGGATGTGCTTCAAAATAATCAGGAAGGGGAAAGAAATGGAAATAACACTAGCCATGAGTTTTTACAGTAGTTAAAACCTAAGTGATAGACAAATAGTGGTCGTCACTGTACTTTTGGGTTTGAAATTTCATATCATAATGGCTTTAAAAAGTTTATGTACATAGCTGCCTTTTCACCATCATCCCCCAAAAGCCAGAACTTTCCAAAGAACAAAAATACTTAATTTCAGCTTCACTGCCTACATATTGAATATTATGCCTAAACTACTTCTCATCTTTAAATCAACAATGACAAATTCATTTGAATTTTACAGGAGTCCTATCTGATCACTAGCCCCTTCTGGTCTATCAGGTTATATCTATCCCTTGTCTAGCATAAGACTGGCCTGAATCGGATCCAAAGGTAGGAGAGTCAGTCTCCTCTGAAGACCCTGAGGTGCTCTAGAATTGCAAACCATCTGGTATCAAACAAGCGTGGAAATTAAATGCCTGATACAACTTGTTAAGGCAGGTACCAGCAGCAGCCATGTTTACTGTATGTCTCAATTTTCTATACTGTCTGGGTCAACGGTCAGTGGTATACACAGATCTGGCCCAGTCTTACAAACATTGGTTCCGCTATAAGCAGGAAAGAGAAAAATGAGGGTCAGAGGAAAGAGTGGTATTGAAGAAACTGCTATTCTGGTTCCTATAAATCAGGAATCCTCGTTTATTCATGGAACACATTTTAAAAAGATTTTAATATACAGAGGCTTCTCTTTCACCATGTTTAAAAGACAAAGGAAAAAGTTCCTGAAGTTCTGCTTCCAAAGGAACTAACACATACAGTCCTTTATAACTTTGGAATTTTTTTCTATGTTGTGACTCTCAACATACTTGTGTAAGATACACGTAGTATTTGAGACAACGAAAGGGCAAATACATGAACTTCTTACCCAATGTTTTCCGACTTCTTTCTACAGCTGTTCTTCGAGTTTGCTCAAACATTGCTTCCAGGTCAAATGTGCGAGCTTTTTTCCCTAAAACAGGAAAAGTGGCAGACTATGATTACCTTGCAATAAGCTGACCATACATTAGGTATTCCATACTTATGGACTGATCAGTAACCACCTCATCTACTTTATAGCACAGCTCCAATATAATCTTACAATACCAAAGAAAGAAGAGAATTTTTAATGACAATGTTCTAACTAACTACAGATTGAGTATCTCTTATTTAAACTGCTTGAAAACAGCAGGTCATGGTGGTACACACCTGTAGTCCCAGCACTTGGGAGGCTGAGGCAGGAAGACTGCAGTGAGTTTAAGGTCAGCCTGGGCTACACGGTGAGTTCAAAACCAGCCTAAACTAAATAGCAAGATCCTGTCTCAAAAAAAATGAAATCCAAAGCCCAAAACTTTTTGAGTTCAGTACTGACATAACACTCAAAAAGCTTGAATTTCAATCTATTCAGTTAGGAATGTTCAATCTGCACAATTAAGCAGCCAACTCTCTTCTCTAATTTATCTAGATCCCTATCCTTAAAACATCCTTGGTGTGTTAGGCAGAATGGAGAATGTCCACACCTTAATCCCTGAAACCTGAGAAAACGGCAAAAGGAACTTTGCAAATATAATTAGTTCACAGACTTTAAAATAGGTAAGTTAGCTCATTTTAATTACAGAAACCCCAGGATAAGCACTTGCTTGGCAAGCCTGAGGTCCTGAGTTTGATTCCCAGTACCAAAAAATAATAATAATTACAGAAACCCTTAAAAGCAAAGATTCAAAACAGATATGGCAGATATCAGAGAGATTCAAAGCATAAGCTCTCCAAGTACTGTACTTGAAGGGGAATGAGAAGAAATGCAGATATTCCAAAGGGATAAGAGGAAAGAAAGACATCTCAGCCCTACTACAGGGACTGTATTGTGCATGGAAACAGATTCTTCAAACATACACACTAGGGGCCAGGGAGATAGCTCAGTGGTACAAGTGCCTGCGTGGCAAGTGCAAGGTCCTGAGTTCGATTCCCAGTACCAAAAAAAAGAAAAAAACCATGCACACTCACAACCTTGATCCTTACACACACACACACACACACACACACACACACACACACATCCCTAATCGTGATCCTCCAGATTTACAAAACAGGCCTGTTGATATCAGATTTTAGCCTTAAATACCTGGAGCAAAGAATCCAGTATAACTCATCTGAATTTTGTTGTTGTTGTTGTTTTTTGAGACAGGGTCTCCATATTCGAGGCTGGCCTTGAACTCACTATGTAGCATGCCTTAAACTTGCAGCAATCCTCCTGCCTCAGCCTCCCAAGTACTGGGACTACAGGTGTGCACCACCATGCCTACCTTTCATCTGAACTTTAGAACTATGACCTACAGAACTATGACATAAGTCAGTGTTAAAATGCTAAATTTGTGTTAATTTGTTAAAGCAGCAATAAAATATACAAATGGTAACTCTTTAGTAGATTATCTTAAAGATAGTATTAAAATTTCCAAAATACCAAACATTACATGAGAAAAGTAAAACTGTGGAACTGGGGCTGATACCCAGTAACTTTGTTAACACCCTTAAAACTTTCTTGCCAGGCGTGGTAGCACATGCCTGAAATCTCAGCACTCTGGAGGCTGAGGCAGGAGGATCACCTAGAGTTCAAGGCCAGCCTCAACTACATAGCAACACCCCATCACAAAATAAAAGAGAGAAAAAGAAAGGAAAAACAACTTTCTCCTACTTGGCTTAAACCTCCAGATCATCCTCCTCATTCCCGAGCAAATAAATGTGGTACTACAATGAAGCCAAGCGTGAACACAGCCCAAGGCCAACACGTGCAAGTGCTCAAACACAGCCCTACCCATGCCTCTACATGCCAATCTTGGGAAACTGGGCCTGGAGGACTACTTAAGCCCAGGAGCTGAGGCCCAGCCTAAGCAAGAGGACCCTCAATTAAAAAGAAATTGACCAAACCCAAACAATACAATGTTTAATTATCAGCAATAAAATAATAGGATAACATGGTCAAAACAGAACATCAAAAAGTTGAGAACAGGGTCAAGAAAGTTGGGAAAAATCTCAACATTTGAATGGATACTTCTTAAAATTTTAAAACACAAAGTAAAATTTTTACATTCATGCTGGAAAAATTTTACTTTTTTTTGCTTTTTTATACTGTGTTGGTAGAGATACTGTAAAAACAGCACTCTTTCCTACTGTTGAGTTTAGCACACACTGAAACAATCTTTGTGAAGCGTATTATGACAATCAGTACCAAGAAGCTTTAAGAGCTACCCAATTATATTTCTGATAAAGTAGTCCCTCTTTTAGAGATCTATTCCATGTAAATATACATAGAAATCTTTGTTCAAAAAGAAAAGCGTTATTCATAAAAATGTTCGCTGCAGCATTCTTGGTAAAAATTACAGTTAGAAACTATATAGGGAAAAAAAATTTTAAATGTATTAGAAATTATGGCATTACTACTACTGTGCCATCCACTAAAAATTATATTTTAGGGGATTAGGAGTAGAGCTTATTGGAAGAGTTCTTGCTTAGCAAGGTGAGAGGCCCTGGGTTTAATCTCCAGCATCATGGGGGGAAAACATGTTTTGGAAGACCATTTTATAAAGAGAAAATCCTCAAAATAAAGTCTTTAAAATTATATATCAGCGATGGCAAATCTTTTAGATCTTTCAATGATCTACAAGATCTTTAGATCTTTCAATGCCTTCTGTGGCATGCATGCCATAGATATGCCCCATATGGCCACATATAAATCAATTTATTCATGTGTATATTCCTAGTTCACAGCAGAAAAATCCTGAAAACAAATTGTTTTGATTTCTATGAGTACAAACGATATTACTGTCTTCCTTGTAATTTGTGTTCTCTAGATTTTCTGCAATTAATGTTTATTTTTGAAATTAAAAGTGAAAAGCTTTCAAAAAAGCTGAAATAAACATATGTACTATAGTACATAAACATGATCATATGAATACCAAATTTGGGGCTCAAGATACTAGCTAAATAAATGAATGAATGAACAAGAACTCTACATAGAGGTGGGGTGGAAAACAACTTACATTTGATTTTTATTACTGGTAATGTTTTTAACAAGTGACTACACATTTTAAAGAAAACTATCTTATAACATGTTATCACTAGGGTCTACATAAAAATTGAAGTGAAGATTCTTCTTTTTTTTTCACCCATTGTGTATCCCAGGCTGGCCTGAAACTCGAAGCAATTGTCCTGCCTCAGCCTCCCGAGGGCTGGGATTACAAGTACATGCCATTATGCCTGGCTTGAAGTGAAGATTCTAAGGGAAAAAGATGAACTTAAAGGAACTGAACCAGATTTGATAGTGCACGCCTGTGATCCCAGGGCTCAGAAGGCAGGTACGAAGATCATGTCCTGTTTCAGGTCAGCCTGGGACATAGACTGAATTCAAGGCCTACCTAAACTGCACAGTGAGACCCTGTCTCAATCAATCAGTCAATGGAACTGAATAACCACTATAATACTGCTTAATCCCCCTTTGTTACTCCAAGGGCCCTGTCTCTAAGGACTATTCAGTCCTTAGCTCTATCCCAAGAAGCAAAAACAGCCTCCATCAACAAGTGTCTTCCTCTGAGTGGGTCACGAAACCAACCCTGTCCTCTCAAAATGTCTCACAAGTGTCATCTGAACTGGTCTCAACAGATCAGCACAAGACGAATAGAAGGTCTA
>PVLD010022040.1:0-30133 GCA_004027595.1 Dinomys branickii | reverse complement strand
CGCTCCCACTGCGCTTGGACCGAGCCAAGCTTCTTCCCTGCGCGGATCGTCCCTGGCTCCCAGCGTCTGGGGCTTTCCCACGTCTCGCCCCGGCAGCCTGGTCCGCCCTACCACATCTCCCCCGGCATCTCAGAGAAATACGCCCAGTTTAAACTTCCCAGCCGAGGTCCCGGCATTCACGCTCGCCAAGTCTGTCTCGGGCTGGTGGTGTTTATTAAGGAGGTTCGCTCCCTTGCTGCTCACCTGGTCGCCATCTTCAAAGATACGTTTCTTAAAACAAACACAAACTCCTCTGCAAAACCCAGTTGACAAAGTAGGAGGAGGAGCAAGAGGAAAAGGGGGAAGGGGAGGAGAAGAAGGAAATAAGGAAGGAGAAGGAGGAGGAGAATCAACATAACACAAAACAGAAAGAAACTGAGTTAAAGAGCCCACAGCTCCCTTCTGTCCCACCATAGCCTTTCCATCCTTTCCACACTCTACACGTTAGTGTCGAGAAGACCCTTTCAGAAAGATGATTATATTTACGCAAGGCTTCCCTTGTGCCACTCAATCATTTCTGTGTGAATTCTGTCTGGTTAATTCAATGACACTTTTCCTTCTATCCTTATTTCTCTTTCTGACTGTCATACAACCTAGGTATATTATTGCTTGTTCAAACACAAAACTGGCTGCTTTTTAATCATTTGTTTGTGTGTTCGTGTTTTCAGAGAGTTGGCTGAGACCATCCTTCTCTCACACTTTCTACTGGATTTGCCAGCTTTGCTAACAATGGACTGAGTTCCTTCATGCCAATAGGTACAGCTACAACAGCAGAATTCAGTTGTAGGAGGGACTAAAGGCAATTATCTTGCTGTCATAAGAAATAATCAATCAAAAGTCAAACCATGTAGGAAATATCCCTCAACTTGACAGTGAAAATGGCCTAGATCTTTAACAAACTGGTTCCACTGTTAGGAAAACATAAGGGAACCAGATATGTTTGTGCTTACCTTCATTTCCTAGCTATTCTCTTGCCATCTGGGTAAAACGTTTTGTGTAAATATTTTGCCTTCTGTTAAAGTAGTAATGCTGCTTCTGAAGCTGTCTTTTTCCTTCCCAGACAAAAACTAAGACACATTTTAATTGAGAGAGAAAACCTGAGCTGAGTTGAAAGCAGCAGAATTAAAACAGCACAAACATCATAGACATCAACACTTAAATACTCTTAAAACTTCTGTCCACATTGGGGTTAGTCCCAGATTCATAAACCTAGTTTCTGGTGTATCTTCAGCATTAGCCGAGGTGTGTAAATGCAGAGTGTAAGCACAGCATGCAACCTTGGAAAATCAGGAAATGAAATTTACAGGGAAAACAATGGGCAATGTCATTAGTAATTGGTTTCAAATATTACCGAAGTAAATTTAGTATAGATATGATGCTGCAGTAGTTAACTGTAATTAATTTTAATATAAAATGCCTCATGGATTAGTTTAGCACAGTGTATGTGGATGACTGAATCCTGTTTGTGGGAGGTACCAACCAATAGGCTTGTAGCATGGATGGAATGAAAAGGGAAAGAAGAAGGAAGTCGTGCTTCTGCTTCTTCCAAGATGTTCTAGTCTGCCTTCGCTTTTGGATGCCCATATCCAGTCATTCAACACCGTTCCTTTGGCTTCCTCATATCAACTCACACAGGATACTGCAGTGAGCTCCAAGTGGTCTTAGAGTTTTCACTGGATCCTCTGCCTCTGCGGTGTTGAAGCAGTCCTTCTGTACTCTTCCGGGTGGCCATTGTGAGCCTACTTTGTAAGTTCTTTCTATATCATAATACCAGATTTATATCCCAGTGGTAGGAACTTTGCATCACTTATACATCGTTCTTTCATGCCTGAGGCAGTCTTCCATCCTTTCAAAATAAACAAGCTATTTGAGTTTAGTGTAATTTTTCCCCTTCTTCATAACCCTCTTTAAAAATTTGGTAAACTTTGGACCTTAGTCATCCATAAGAGAAGAGAAATTGATGGGACTTTCTCTGATGCTATTAAGAATGTCTGTTTTGGCGTGTTTGTCTTTCCCACTGGTGTAACCATCTAGGCCCTGGTGTTTAATGAAAATGACATTGATGAAGTGGGAACCTCTCATCACTGTCTTCTAGAACTCTGCATTGCTAATTCCTTCTTGTTGACTTAAAAGCATGGATAGCATATAGACTGTGTACGCTGAAGGGGGAAAGAGGCAGAAGGAGGAAAACAGTGTCCAAGAACACCAAGCCAATTCTGACCATAGCTAAAAAGGATATTTGAGGAAGAAGAGGAATTTGAATTGGATTTAATTTGCTGCATTGATTTCAAGTGTTTCTTGGAGCAATATACATTCAAATAGAAGAGCCCAACATTTGCCACAGTACCAATTGCCAAATCATGTAAATATTGCCAAGAGCCATAGCCATTTTACTACACATCACAAGAGCTTCAAAGTCTTTTAATGATTGATCAAGGAGAATTTTAATTTGTTTGTCTAAAATTTTAGAGTTTCGGAGCTGGGGATATAGCTCAGTGGAATAAGCACCTGCCTAGCAAGCTCAGGGTCCTGAGTTCGATCCCCACTACCACCAAAAAAAAAAAAAAAATTTAGAGTTTCTCTTTTATTCTCAGTGTAAAGTATAGCACATATGTTAAAACTTTAGAGAAGAAAGGTGTGATTTTTGTTCACTTCTCTATATTCCCAGCCTATAACTCACTAGTGTACTTTCCTGTAATGGTAAAGAGGCAAAGGATCATTCAAATGAACTTCCGCACTACTTGCTAAAAACACAGATAATGAAATGATTAAAATGCCTTTCAGACAACTTAAAATAATGAGAAAACTTTTATAGAAATCAACATCAATACACTAGTGTTGAAAGCGTGGTAATAACCATTTGGGAAAACAAAGGTAGAATTATTTTTCCTAGAAGCTGAATTATCACAAAAAATTAATAGTTTTTCTTCTCTGTATAAAACTAATTGTAGTTTGTTGAGGAACTTCCACACGTTTCCACAGTTGTTTCACCAGTCTACACTCCCACTGACAGTGAAGAGTTACTTTTTGCCCCACAGCCTTGCCAGCATTTGTGATTGGTTGATTTCTTAATGATAGCCATTCTTTCTTAGGTGAGACGGAATCTCAGTGTTGTTGCAATTTGAATTTTTGAATGACCAGTGATGTTGAACAATTTTTCATATACTTATTTGCCATTTGTACTTCATTGAAGAGTGGTTCGATTCACTTCAAATACCCATTTTTGGATTATGTCTTTAAATTTGATTTTTTTTATTTCTTTATACATTCTATAAATTAGCCCTTTGTCTGAGAAACAGCAGGCAAAAACATTTTCCCACCCTGTGGGTTGTCTCTTCACTCAGTTTCTGGTTCTTTTGCTGTGTAAAAACTTTTCTAATGGGATAAAAATCTAGATTTTTTTATACTTTGTGATATTTCTTTAGTATTTAAGGTTTTGTTCATAAAGTCTTTGTCTATACTAATGTCTTGAAGAGTTGTACCTATACTATCTTCCAAAAGATTTAGTTTTTCTGCTTTCATATTTCAATATTTGATCCATTTTCATTTTAGTTTAGTGCAAAGTGAAAGATGTGAGTCTACTTCTCACCTTTGGCATATGGAAAGTCAGTCTTTCCAGCACTATTTATTAAAGAGGCTTTCTTCCAGTGAAGGTGTTTGGCTCCTTTGTCAAAGATAAAATAACTGAGCACGTTTGGAGTTGTTTCTGCATCTTTTTGTTGGTTCCATTGATCCTCATGTCTATTTTTTGTTATTGTCATTGTGTTATGTTTGCCAATACCATGTTGTTTTTATCACAGTAGCTTTGTAGTACAGTTTCAAGTAAGGGATTGTGATGCCCCCTTCCTTGCCTTTGTTTCACAGAATTACTTTTGCTCTTCAAGGTCTTTTCTGGTTCCAAATGAATTTTAGGATTATTTTCTCTAATTATGTGAGATATGCTGTGGATATTTTGACGAGGATTGCATTAAATCTATGTAACAATTTTGGAAAGCTTATCATTATCACTTTATTGGTTCTTCTTACCGAAGAACAGAGGACATCTTTCCATTTTCTGATATCCTCTCCAGTCTCCTTTTTCCGAGTACTGCAGTTTTCAATGTAACGTTGTTTTATTTCCTTCAGTAAATGGATTCCTAGATATTTCTTGATTTTTGATGCTATTGTGAAAGGCATTGTCGCTAATTTCTCTTTCAGTGAGTTTATTATTTGTGTATAGGAAGAGTATTGATTTTTGAGTGTTGACTTTATATCCAACTATGCTCCTGAATTGTTTGTTAGATCTAGCAGTATTTTAGTGGATTTTTGGGGTCACCTACAAATAATGATAATTTAATCATTTCCTATTTTATCTTTATTCCCTTTCTTTCTTTCTCTTGTGTAATTGCTCTGGCTAAAGTTTCCAGATCTATGCTGTATAAGAGAACTATGCTGAATAAGAACTATGTTAAATACTAATATCGTGAACAACCTTGTATTGTTCCTGATTTTAGAGTAAGATCTTTCAGTTTTTGTCCATTTAGTATGATGCTGACTGTTGGTTTATTATAGATGGCTTTCATCAGGTTGAGATAAAGACCATCTATTCCATTTTTCTATAGGTTCTTTATCATTTTTGGGTGTTGGGCTTTGTCAAATGCTTTTTCTGCATCTATTAAGATGATCATGTGGTTTGTGTCCTTATGTCTGTTAATATGGTGATTTACATACATTGATTTATGCATGTTGAACCTTGCTGGAATCCCTGGGATGAATCCCATTTGTTCATAGTGTGTAATCTTCGTAATGGTTTCCTGCATTCTGTTCACTTCTTAAGGATTTTTGCATTTATGTTTATTAGGGAGAGTGATCTGTAGCTCTCTTTTTAAGTTGGAACCTTTTCTCATTTTGGTATCAGGGTAATGTTTGCTTCCAGGAATGAATCTGGAAGTATTATTTCCCTTTCAATTTCTTTAAAGAGTTTGAGAAGTAGTGGCATTAGGTCTTCTCTAACTTTTTTATAGCATTCAGCAGTGAATCAGTTAGGACTTGGGCTTTCTTGTTGGTTGGTTTTTTATTTCATCTTCAATTTCACTGACTGATATTGTTATTTAAAATTTTTATATCTTCTTGATATAGCATTGGTAATTCATATGTATCAAGGATTTTCTTCATTTCTTCTATGTTTACTGTCTTATTTGAATATAGGTTCTCAAAGCAGGACTTAATGATCATCTGGATTTCTGCAGGATCTGTCGTGATTTCAAACTTTTCATTCCTAATTTCATGGATATGAATCTTTTTCTCTCTTTTTCTTTTTGATAAGGTTGGCTAAGTATTGGTCAATTATCTTTTTAATCTTTCATCGATCCAACTCTTTATTAATTGATTCTTTACATTGTTTTCTTAGTCTTTATTGCATTAATCTATCCTCTAATTTATAATTTGCACTATCATACATGCTTTGGCTTGACATATTCTTCTTTTTCTAGAGGATTGAAGTTTAAAATTACGTTGCAAATTTGAGATGGTTCTGTTTTTCTGATATAGGGATTCACAGCTATAAATTTCCCTCATAGGACTGCATTCATTGAATCCTATAAATTCCATTATGCTCTTTTGCCTTTATTGTTTAATTGCAAAAACTGTCAAATTTCTTCCTTAATTTCATCTGAGACTGATTGGTTGTTCTTGAGGGTGGTATTTCATTTCCGTGTGTTTACAAAGTGTTTGTGGTTTCTCTTGCCTGATTTCAAATTTCATTGCACTATGCTCTGATAATATGCATGGGATAATTTCAATTCCTTTGCATTTACTTAAGCATATTCTATGATCTAGTATGTGATCTATTTTGGAAAACATCCCATGTGCAGTTGAGAAGAATGTGTATTCTGATGTGGAGTGGGACACTCTGTAGACACCTACTAAGTTCATTTATTCAAAAGTTTGGTTTACTTCTGATGTTTGTTGACTTTTCATATGGATCATCTGTCTGTGACACTGAATGTCACCCACTACAATTGTAATAGTAGTATTTTGATTTTTACGTCTGTTATTATTTGTTTGGTATAGTTGACTATGCTGATATTTGGTGTATATCTATTAAGATTGTTATATTTCCTTCTTATATCATTCCCTTTAAATGTTTTGACCTTCTTTGACTCTCCTAGTCAGTCTAGGCTTAAAATTCACTTTGTCTGCAAATAGAATAGCTGCCTCTTTCTTTTCTGAGTTCCAGTCACATGAAGTATTGTTTTCCATCCTTTGACTTTCAGTCTAAGAATTTCATTTTGAATTACTTGTGTTTCTTATACAAAACATACCACTAGATCTCACCCTGATTCATATTGCCAGTCTGTTTCTTTTGATTGGTGAATTAAGACTAATTGTTATATATGGACTTGTTCTTCCCACGTTATTTTCCTGTTATTGGTTCCATTTTTCCCCTTTATTTAATTACTTCCCTTGGCTAGTGGGTTCATACTGTTGGGGTTCATGGAGTTGCAGTCCTCCTATTTCTAGTGTGTGCTTCAGAACATTCTGGAATGTTCATTTGATGGTCATTAATTTCTTCAGGTGTTTTTTGGCATGAGATTTTATTATTTCCACCAATTCTGAAAGGTGGCTTTGCAGTGTACATCAATTTGGGTTGGAGATCCTTTTCATTAGGGTTTATAATACTTCACTTCAAACTTTCCTTGACTTGAGAGCTCTGTTGAGAAGTCCTCTATGGTTTTCATGGGCTTTCATTTATAGGTGATTTGTTTCTTTCCTCTAGCAGCTTTTAATATTTTGTTCTTCTGCTGAATTTCTGAACCCTTTACTATTATATGCCCCATGGTATGTTTTTTTCTGATCATGGCTAATTGGACTGCTGTATCTCACTCATCTGTGTATGAAATTCTTTTTCTATGGTTGGGAAGTCTTCTGCCATTACTTCTGTGAAAAGGTTTTTTATGTCATTTGTGCTGTCTCATGCTTTTTCATTGATTCCAGTCAATCTTGTTATTCTTTTGATTGGACAATCACGGTTTCCATCATTCCCTAAGCTCTTCTATCTTTTTATCTGTATTTGCTCTCACTAACCATGTCTTTTATTATGGTCACTGTCTCTGTTTATCTGAAAGACTATGTTTGATTTGATTTCTCTAGAGCCTCATCCATCCACTTTGTTACTTCTGTTGCTATCACTTCAGAGTGTCCAAGTGGGTGGCCTTCAGATTATTCCACCTCATTGCCCCCTTGGTTTGCCTTTAGTGAGCTGGAAGTCTAAGGTTGTTCCCTGCTTCAGTGTTTTCTCATTTTCTTTATTTTTTTAGTTTAAATGCTGGATTTCTGTTTGTAAATTGATTATGGAATGTAGCTTTATTGCTAGTATTTAGAAATGACTACTTCTCTGAGATGTCTTCCAGGTGTAGCTGGCTTTGGGTTTTGAGCCAACTGCAGGATCTTACCTTTTCACTTTATTGGAAAGTGCAAATTGCTGCCTATTTGGTCTAAACAGTGGTTCTTTGGCACTGGCCTATAATTTTTTTTATGAAACTTAGGCAATCTCAGTCCTGGCTACCAGGAAAAGCAACTGATTAGAACATTTATAGCACCTTGAAAAAAATAGTACAATCAGCAATATCATTAACATCAAGCACAGCCTAGAAAATGACAAAAGGAGGTAACTATAAATTTTCCACCTTTAACTGTATGAACTATACCTGTGGTTATATAACAAGATCTAAAATAAAACAGAAAATTATTTACAATTAATATCCCCTCAGTATGGCAATTTTATCCTCAGAGGAGAAAATTTAAAAAGGGTTAGGGAGAAAATAGAGAAATAGAAGAACAGGAGGAGATTAGAAGCAAGGCTAGTGGACAAAGGAAGATTATGCGAACATTAGGAAACTGGTAAAGAAGACAGGAGAGAAAGCAAGAAGGAAGAAATAAAAAGAAGATCAGAATAGAAATAATGAAAAAACTAGAAACAGTATTCACACTCATCTAAAAACAAGAATAAATGATCATGGAAAAAGAAAATGAATCAAAACCAAACAAAAGCAAGAAAGAAAAAAAAAAGAAAAGAAGAAAAAAATGTCCATTCAAGGTGTGACTCTATTGTCACTGGTGAACCAAATGAACAGACAGAGGCCAGATCTGTGTTGATTAATCCCAGCAGTCACCTCCAGATTTATGGAGGAGTAGTGGATAATCCCAGCAAGCCTGCACCTTTAGTTCCACTGAAATTCAGATTAGTTTCTGGCTACGAGGCTGGAACTGCCTTTTTTCGGCCCACAACACTCCTTGTGCCTTCTATTGGATTGAGCTTGGTTCTTTGACCTCCTGATGACTTGAACTATGTTTTGCCTCATCCTGACACTGGAAGAGACTAGATGCAGCCATCCCACAGTTGTGAACTTTGAGCTCAGTTGGTCTTTCTCCAGAATGGTTATCAGCCAATGACCTCTCCAGGCCGACATCTGAACCAGAACATCTCAGCAGCCACTGTGGTTCACTACATCCACTGCTCCATTCTACCAGTGCATTTCTCTGTGGAGACTTCGGAGGTCCCCAGTAGTCACTGTGTGTCTGCAGTTTCAAGTTTCCCCTTCCACGCAGTGAGTCAGAGCTCTACTCGTGGTAGAAGAGAGTACCACTTGTCACATACTTCTTTTTCACTGAGGTCTCCCTGTTTGTTTTCCCCATGAGCTTCAACTCTCACATCAGATCCTTATTCGTTTCTGAAACCCACTTTCCTCTTCTTGTCTTCTGCACACTGCTATATTCCACAGTCTAGACACCAAATCTCAGAAGAGGCTATACCTCTGCTGTTCGCCATTATTCCATCTTCCCAGAAATCCTTTGCAAGAATGTTTAAGAGATTTAGGTCATTAATTTTACATCTAAACTAATGGTCATCTTGTAGCAGAGTCAGTGACCTGGAAGAGATAAAATTTGATATAGATGTGATATCTTAACTTATGACTAAAGTCTTGAGTTATAACCTCAGTACAGTCCATTTGTGCTTCCAGATGATCTTAGATACAGATGTAACCCTTGAAGAGTTCTGGAAAGAACATTACAACATACTTTTCTGTATGGGGTTAATTGGGAAATCTTGGGTCAATGTCTCTCTAAAGACACTGTGTTGGTTTGGGGGGTTATATTTGCAAGGGGAACAATATATTACAGGACACTTTTTATAAGATTATTTATAGTAGTCACCCAAGAACAATATACAAGACTGTACAGGAACTCTGTCCATAAACTAAGACCAAGGAATCCAGCTGAGTGCCTAGATCCCACAGAAATGTCCTACATGAGTCCAACTGAGGACCTAGACCTCATAACAGTGGCCCCCAAGAATCCAACTGGAGATCCAGAGCCCACAACAACATCTCATGCAGGCCTATTTCATAGATCTGTACTGGGAAAGTCCAAAGGTCAGTGATAGAATCTAGGAAATCTGTGCCAGCAGGATAAAGGATCTGTGCTAGCAGGCTGAGGGATCTGTACTGGAACCAGGAAGAGAAGCACAGAAAAAGCAGGGCTCCCCTGAAAAGTACCACAGCCATCCTCAGCAACAGTGAGGTCCTGAGCTCCTTTAATAATCAAGATGGCCAAGTTCCATTAGGGAAGCCAGCACAGCAAGCTTCTCCAGGAGACTGAGCAGTGCACTGCCTTCCCCTCTGTAGCCAGGAATTGATGCTCAGAGTGAGGACCAGAGCTCCCCCAAAGTGAACTGAAGCCATTTTCAGTGCCAGTGAGGTCCTGAACTCCTTGGAGGATGAAAACAGCCCAGTTCATCAGGAAAGCCACCATGACGAGCTCCTCCAAAACAACCAATAGCTCCTTACAGCTTCTACCAGCTCCCAGCAGCCTTTACTCTGCTCCTAACAGCCAATAGCTCTTTAGTTCCCAAAAGCCTTTCCTTCTTCTTCTCCAGTTCTGCCTCTTCTGCTGCTGGCAACAGTCCTCATGTGGGTCTCCCACACCCAGCACCACACTTACTCAGTTCAGCTGTAGATTATAAGTTGACCAGTTATCAATCCACTACAGACACTGAGATTTGCCTGTATACAGGAAAGACAAGGCTGTGTAGAGGAGCCTGAGCCTTCTGCTGACAATTTGAATTAAAACCAGGCTTGGGGAATGAATTGAGTTCATAAGTCAAGGGTCTACTGAAGTTAAATGCGTTTCTGCTGTATGATATATCTATCACTATGACAACATGACTAGCACACATCTTTTCATGGTATTAGCTATAAAATGATGTATTTACCTGGCTGCTCAATTAGAATTCAAGCTCTTTTCCACTTTGAAGGGTTTCCAGTTTTATCACCAAACTGTTGAGCTTTACTTTTGGGCTACTGAGACTTCCATTACTCTAAGTAGTCAGTGTGTCCTGCTGTCAGGCACACTATTAGGCATGCTGTACCTGTTAAATCAAAAACATGTGCTGAATCATTGTTCTTGGTGGTAAAGTGAAATATGACTGTGGATAACAACGAGGATAAAATGATCATGTCACTGACCCAGAAGCCATCCAGACTTGAAGGTGCAAAATCACTTTTAACAGACTGGGAGTTTCTAAGCCTTCACAACACATGTATGAGCTCCAAATAAGCAAATAAGCCACAGGTGTTCTCCCACCCACACATCCACCAAGTGTACATATTTTTGTTCTCTTTCTGTACCACAGAACAGCTTATTTTTTCCTCCACAGTAAAATTATGCCTTCTAGAGAAGGCCTAAACATGAAATAATTAAATGCAGGGTAACTGTGGGTTGTTAAATGAAACTACACTCCAAAAATAACATGTTGTGAGATTTCTGCCAAAAGCCACCACCAAAGGAAAAAAAAGAAATACTAACAATCTCTGTAAAATGGTTACAAAGCTAGTGTTAATTCATATTATATTTTGTAAATATGAAAAAGGGTAAAGAAAATTATGCAAATTAACGTTTGTGAAGCAATACTTCTTTAGTTTTCATTATTTATCAACCTGTCTGGAGTACTTGTAAGTGTAAGGAATGTGAATAATAAAGATACACTGCAATGCTATTTCTTTAAGTCCACAAAATATTTACTAATGTTATAACAGGCATACTCTAAAATATTTGGAAAATTCAGAAAAATACAGGGAAGAAAATCCAGTATTCTGACCATCAGAAAGCAATGACTTAACATTGTTGTATATTAATTACTTTCTATTCAAAGTGTTTATCATATATATGTACAAATTCTGACCCCTAAAGGCATATTATATTACAGAATTAATTATTTTCAATTATACAGAGTGCAAATATCAACTATACTTAGCAGAGACCTTCACAGGTACATAAAAATTATAAACTTTCTGTCCTCCACCATTTAGTGTCATAATATGTTTTTATAATTGTTTTACATTCTGTAACTGATTGAAAAATTTCCAACCGGCAGCCTTTCAGGACTGGAACTCTCCATGGAAATAAAGAAGGCATATGAATGAGAAAGTTGGAGAATTCTGCTTTCTATCCAGGGTAAAAACAAAATCTGTAGTTTTGACTTCTTAGAGCAAAGCAAGCATTTAGAAAGTCATAAAATATAAGAGCTCTGAGAGACCAGTTAAGACCTAAGACTTTCCTAGGACAAAAGCATAGCTTTCTCAATAGTGCTTTTAGGTTTAAACCTTCTTCTTTGTCATTTGAGTAAATGGGACCAAAGAATATTAAAATATAACTGGGAGCAAAATCACCTGGGAAGCTATTTAAGTAGAGCAAGTTTTGTGTTCTTGTTTTATTTGTTACTAGGGATTGAATCCAGGTCCTTGCACATCTTGACCACTGAGCTAAAATCCCCAGCTCTTCAGTGTGGGAATTTGTACAAATTTGGTAAAACCTTCCATCCTTGAGGAGGTCTTTATGTGGCACTGGAAATTTCATGTGGTGAAGAAATTGTCCTGAAATTCTTTTGTATACTGCTTTCAGTGTATAATTCATACTTTACTATAATGCATTACATATGATATAATGCATTACAGAATATTATGATTTATATATAAATGTCTCCTAAAGCTTCATGTGATCATAGATAGGACCTTTGAAAGTTAATTGGGTTTCAGGGGCATTATAGCTGACTTGATTTTAGAAGGTTGGACCTGGTGAGAAGAGGTGGGTCCCTGTGTGGCTCAACAGAAGGTTGTGTTTTCCTTCCCCACTCCTCCCTTGACATTTCACTTTGGGGCTTCTATAAAGTGAGCAGATATTTCTCTACCATGCCCCTGTGCCGTACTGTCCTCAACTGGGACCTGACAACTATGGTATAAAACATGAACCAAAACAAAACTTTCCCCCTTAATTTATAATGTCAGCTATTGTGTCTCAGCAATGAAAACACGACTAAGACATGGTATATATTTATAATACATCATATTTACATTAATGTTACTATGTTACTTACATCAGAAGTTGGAGCTTCAATAACAAAGGAGATAGGGACACTCAAAAGAAATGTTGCATGTTTTTCACATTTGTTAGGATGAGGTCTACACTGAGACACATGGACTGACACAAACCATGGTCACCTTTCAGTGGAGGGGAGTAAAGAGTGACAAATGTAAACCCTTTGTTCCCCACTGCAACCTACATTTTGGCCCATTCTGCTACTTTAGTTCTTAATTTTGGGGCAAGTCCTAACTTTATGAAGAGAAACAGATTTATTCCATATACTAAGATCTGTATAACATGGCAAAAATCTGCCCCCTGGTATTCTGCAAACTCATCCTCCTTGGTTATGGAAATACCAGAGGATTTGGGAGATCCAAATTTTTATTTATAATTTCAACAAAGCCATGGTAGCTGCATAGACCAATTTCTCAGGCCATAAATGCTCTCACGTCCATTGCCTTTACACTAGACTGAAGCTAGTTGCCGTGGAGTGCTTCAGAACTACCACTTTTGCTGTGGGAGCCAGATTTCTGGAGTTCATCCTAACTGTCACTTCTTAATTGATGGTTCTGATTCCTGAGCCACACATGCCTCTGAGTTAGAGGATGGATTTATACTCTTAGTATTATGAGGCTGGGCCCTAAAAGTACAGTAGAAGGCAGTGTAGGGCAGTGAGAAGTGGTCAGATGAGCAACTCAAGGTGTGCTCATGTTCATGGGAGGCAGACAGAGGAAGGTAGGGCACCTACCAAGGAAAATAGGCTGGGAAGGCTGTGTTGTCCAGGGCAGTAAGTGTCCTGGGCTGTTCTCCCTGTTGCTGAGCCTAAGGAGGTGACCATGGCTTACAAGGCAGTTGTAAGGCAGGGATCAAGGAAAGATAATTATAGAACTGATACCTTGCTTTCAAATCTCGTTCAGTGATTAGAAAGCCTGCAAGTACATGGAACCAAGAGACAGAGGAAGAATCATCCTATATGGCTTACTCAACCTCCTATCCTAGAACTCATTAGTGCAGTTGGTTTCTTTAGCTGATATCTGATAAGGTTGCTCAACTCAGTAACTCAGAGGGAATATAAAGAGCATGATGTAACAGGAAATCATCAGATGATTAGCAGTTTTGGCGGCATGGTATCCAGTACTGAATGTAAGTTCTGGCAGTCTGAAAGATGACTGAAGGAGACCATGATCTGTGAAATGTCCACAAAGCAATTCTCCCACTCTCTGTGGTTCATGTAGGTGGACTGCACACATGCGCACCCTCCTCGGGTTTAGGATGAACAGTACCATTCTGATTGATATGTCATTAGATTCAGGAGTACATCATCACTGACTTTGAATAAAGTACCTTTAATGGTTGATTTGGCTAAAAAAGCCAGTTAGAGTCAGAGTGACTTCTGATTTATATTCTCATATATCATCATAAAGTACATTCTGGATTTCTGTACTTTGCTGGCTGTCAGGATACTGAAAGAAAAGCAAGGAATTTAAAAAAAAGTAGCAGTACCTAGGACTACATTTACACTATGCGTTACTATGCAGAAACATCTGGTTTGGGAATTTCCATGGCATCCTATTTCAGTTCGTCTAGATTTAGGCAAGATGTCTAACCAGCTTTCTCACTGTTTTCAAAGTTTCCTCTTTGTCTTTTCATTCAACAGTTCAAATACAATGTGTTTAGGTCTGATTTTCTGTATTCTACTTGGACTTCATTAAGATTCTTGAATCTATGGATTGTTTTTTATAAAATGTGGCAAATTTTCAATCATTATACCCTCCATATTTTTGTGTTTCTTTCTGAAATGGATTTTGCATATATTAATATGCTTGATAGTCTTTGGTTTGATACCTCTTTCTTGACTATTTTTATTTTCCCTTCATCATATTAGATGACTTTTATTGAAATACCATGAATTTTAATGATTCCTCTACTATCATTTTTAGGTCTTATAGTAAATTTTCTGCCAGTTATTATACTTTCCAATCCCAGCATTTCATTTGTCTTTACTTTATATTGAGATTTTCTGTTGATGTCCCACTGGTTTCATAGTTTCATTGAATTCTTTAAAAAATCACTTCCTTTTGCTTAAACATTTTTAAAACCTTCATTAAAATATTTATCTACAAAGTTCACCATCTGGTTCTGCTCAGAGACAGTGTGTACTTCTGCCTTATTTCTGCATTTTGGGATGCACTTCTCTGTAATAAGTCATAGACTAGTTTGTTAAACACTGGAGATTTTATACACCCTATTGCAGTATACCTGAGTTCTGATTATTCATGGGATTTTTAAATTAGTTTTTGTTTTATGATAAGTGTTTGGACTAATTCTATGGAGTTTCACTCATAATGGGAAGTCTCTGATGTCTCTCTATACTGTCTGGTATTTATTTTTTTAACCTCAGTTTTAATTTTATTCCTGGGAATTAGTCCTCTGTCAGGGAAGTTGGCTAATAGATACCTGGATTTTTATTGGCCATGTGTTTGCTGATGGGTCTGTGCATGAGTTGAAAAACACAGTTACAGTCCAAACACTTTGCTAGTCTGTTACACTTAACTTTCCACTGAGCCTGTCTACCTCTCAGATGTACATGTATGGTGCCTTTCATGCAGCCAGGGATAGATGGGCAGCTAAGGCCTTCCCCATTTTCTGTGGAGTATGCCATGTAGACACCCAGACCAGAAGAGATGTTTAGGGAGGTATCATGCTCCACTTTGATGGTCTTATCTCCCAAGTAACACTGTTAAATTTCTAAATGATCAGTCCATTTGTTTTATGCCCTGCCTACATTTCCACTGGCAGAATTTTTTGCCTTCTCCATTCTTTTACTGTGTGAATCTGTTCCATCTAGCAGTAGTGCTCTAAATTTGTTTGTTCTTCCTAGGTAAGGTGTACCTTAGTGTACATAACAGAACTGAGGTACATAGTGAGGGGAATGGAACATATACTAAAAGGTCACAGACTCCCATTGATGCCACATGGAGTTCAGTAGATGGTCTTAAGTAAGTACTTTTCAATTTGTTCTTGGGTTTTGATCAACATCCAGATTGCTGAAATGATTGTTTGTGACCTTGTTATACTATTTATTATTTATTGCTGGTTGGAGGTAGGATTTTCTGAGCCCTTCATTCACCATTCTAAAAGTTCTGGGTTTGGTTCAAATTTTTAAGACCCCGCTTAAAGTAAGAGCAGAATTTCTGATTGCTGCATCAATTGCCAGGGTTCAAGTGATCTGAGAACATGTTCGTCAAGTCTTCTGAAATAGAATTTGTTGGGAAAATTCCAGAAAATACGAATGATAGCAGGTATAGGTCCCTATTACTAACTGCATTATGGAGCATCACACAATAGCTATTCAGATATCAGACTCCAGAAAAGTTCTAGATATTTTTATGGAACACTGCTATTATTTTTGTCTTATTTTTCATTAGGACAGGTGCTTTTAGCATAGGCGACAGAAACAGAATGATTCAATTAATCATAATGAGCATTTTTAGGTCTCTTGACAGATGAAATTACATTGAGTTGCAGAACTGTTTCATTAGGTATACGTCCAACCAGGGAATAAACAATGGAAGTCTTTACTTGGACACAAGCCATTTCAGAATGCTACAAAGAGGAAAGCCTATGACTGACAAGCACAAAGGGCAACTTTCAGTCTGCATCCTTTGGTAATAAGGTGAAAGTGCTGTATGTTTCTTGCTAATTGTATTTTTCTCCCAAGACTATTGCATTTATGTCTTTAATCAATAGTATAGCCAATTAGTTTGTCATCATAGTACATCAACTGCGGTACATTCTTGTTTTGTAAATTTCTATTTATAGAAAAATTAAGTTATTGATACCTCTTTTCATTATGACTATTATTTAAAAATACCTTAGTAAGTAGAAAAAAGGATACAGAGACATTATTGTGCTTAAATTTAAGCATTTTATTATAACACTATTTAAATTCATTTAGTGACTAATCAAACTATGGTAGTCATCAGTTTCCCTTCTTCTGAGAGTGGCAAAATAAGAGTAATGGCTAAATTACATATATGTTATTACATGACAACTAGCTTCTGGAAGAGACTAATTTATATCATGTTATAATATGTCCTTTAAATATCTTTCAACCATTGTCTTTTATTGCTACTGGGACACTAAACCAGAGCTTTTTTAATTTAGCAGGAGTTTATGATAAAAAATAATACATTTTTAGAAACACAATTTTAGAAATTAATCAAAGATTTTCAATCATAGCAAATTTTCAAAGGGAAAAAATATTTCGTGTTACTATTTTAATGCTAGCTCCGCTGTCTTGGCTTCCAAAATGGTTTTTACGCATATGTCAGTAACCTGTGACTCTTCGATCTTTTCTCTTTTCTGCTATCATTTTTGTCATTATCTGTAAATAAGTACAGTGTATTGTACAATACACACCATAAATATTTCACATGCTTAGCTTTTCCATTGTTTTTATCACTCACCTAATTTATTTGTTTTGAAATATTTTTCTAAAATATCCTCTTCTTTTGAGGTCCTACATGGACATCTGCTTCCCCCTAGAATCTGAGGCCAAGTCAGTCTTTGGCTAGGCAGCCATCACCCCTACTGACTACAGGATAGCACATTTAGAACTCATCCAAGAACAGTATTTAGCTCATAAAAATGAACCAGCTAAGAGGGTTAAGCATTTATGTTTGTGTCCATTTGTATTATTTTTAGTTTTCAGTAGCATAAAGATTGAAAAGGAAGAAACTATGGCTACAAAAGCATGAAAATGATTATTTTACCTTAGTTTGTGATCCTTTCTTATTTTAGTGGCAGTCCTACTCATAAATCTCCTTAGCCTTAAATCACATACTGTATCTATTTTCTTGCGATACTTATCCTGTTTTAAACTGAAAGATCAATACTATAATTCATTTCTGAGTTTTGTCCCTTTAATCATCTAGTCCTTTGGAAAACTTTTTTCACAAATTCACCTTTCCTTTTTATTTTTACTTTTAAAAACAGTTATATTGAAATGTTCTCTCACTTGTAGAAATAGTTTGCTACGCTTTTTGAGGGTATGGTTGTTGATTGGGTAGCACTATTTGAGCTCTAATTTCTTATCTTTTGCTTTTCTTCATCCTCTCTCCTTTCCTTGGAGCTAAACAGCATACTTTCCTATAGCTCAGTACTTAATTTGATATCATCATGCACAGGACATATGATATTTCTTAGCAGGAAGAGCTTCACACTCAGGAAAGTATAATGAAAGATTTCACGTGCGTTTGTCCATCCATTAACCCATATGTTGCATGGAGGATGTGATGTTACACGCAGATTGCATCCCAGTTATCTGCTCGCCAGGCAGCTATGTGAAGCTCAAAGCTGCATTTTCCTCTAGATCTCTATCCCCAAGACAAGCTGTAAAACTATGCAAGCTAAATACTCTTGGGAAACAGAACTGATTTTAGAAACCCATAACCATTTTATTACCTTCTTCCTAGATTCTTCCTATTTGTACCTTTCTGTTTTATTGTATAATACATTAATGTATTGCTATATTTTCTTTGGCAGAGAAACATGAGTTGCTTTGGTATGGGAGGGAACTCCCAGTTCAGGCCTTTCTGGTTCTTGCTCCTATAAGAGGGTGGATGTCTTATTGCGATGTACAGTTGTGTTCTTCCTAGATGGTTTTCTCTTGTGTGTTTTATTGCCTCATGAAAGGTTTTTTTTTTCTTACTAGTTTTATTTCACATTTTAATTTTGTAAAAGATTAAATTCATTAAAAAGATCACAACTGATGTGTATACTGATACCAACCATGTGTAATGAGGAAAATATGCCTTGAATGAGGAGCAAGAAAATGTTTTGGAGACTGGTGTATATGAGTAGAGGAGGTCATAGCCCATCTCATCAACTGGAAACCAGAGACGATGGCAAGAAGGATCCAAATGGCTGGTGGCTGGCTAAGCCACACTCCCACAAATCCAGCAGGGTGAGCTGTCACTGAAACATTTCATTGCAACAACAGACATTTCAGCATCAATGAGGGATGACTTCCCACCAAAAGCCATGCCTGGTTTTTCAGCAGTAGGATCCAGAGATTTTACACTAATCTTACGAGTCTTCCATGAAAACTCAGAATGATTTTTCAGCATCTGAGGACACTCTGCATCCAATTTCAAACGATTTAAAGAAAATGCTTGTCATGCAAACAGCAAGATGTTCTGACAGTGGCATTACACACTCAACCCATATGTCTTGTACAGTAATTGAGAAAAGGACCTGAAGGTTTTACTTTTATTTTTCCAGTGTGGTAGCATAGCATCCTTGGTTAGCTTCCCATGTAATGAATGACCTACACCTACTGGAAGGATGGCTAGGCCCTCCTATAATCTCTAATGTTTCCAAATGCTTCAAATTCAGCAAATTCCTTTTCCAAACAATTCATATATACCTGGCAACAAAACCTTGACCACAAATGATCTGATAATATTTACCATAACAAATCTGTATTAATGTTTGTGTTGCAAAAAAAAAGTACAATAAAAAATAAAGGGCTTCCAACCCTAAGAAAAAAATCCTTGCTTGGCATAGGTCTCAATGATTTGCTATGAATTCAAGACACAGTGGTTCTTTAATAGGTCCCTGTGTTTCTGAGTCTTCCTTTTTCCTAATAGAACCGAGGTTTTGGCCCATGCCTTGTGACATTGTATGAACTGTTTAAAAGTTTTGTATGTCACAACAGGAAATGACTATGAATATTACTGAAATATTGTATATCTGGTATAGCTGAATTTGTAAACTGATCCATATCCTTGACACATACACATAATTTAATTAGAAATGAAACTCTATAATGAAGCATCTCCTCTGGGCTTATGAATTAGTACATGGTACCGATTGGTTATAGCATCTAGGAAAGGCCTCATGAAATATAATAAAAATATTAATAGAAGGCAAACAGCCAGTAGGACAAATACCTTTGTTAATACTTTGAAACACAGAGTGACAAAGAATAATTTTTATGTTTTTTAAAGTTAAAAATTATTAGGATGAGCAGGAAGAGGAACAGAGAACAAATATGAACCACAAAACCTAAAATATCTTCATCATTTCTTTTAAGTTTGCCAATTCTGCCTTAAAATATAAAACAAAAATACCTCTTTTCATCAGTTTGACAGAGTTAGAAAATAATTTTATGTACCAATAAAATTTATAATAGTTTTAGTTATTTTCAGTGATTATGGCATTATTTTAAGATTTAAAGTATGCATTTTAGTAGGATATTACTTTTTAAAATGTAGTTCTTTGAACACAATCCAGTAATTGTTTAAGGTAAAAAGTGTGCCATTGGTTTTATTTTATTTTAATATAGAGACAAAAATATAGAGCATATTATAGAATATAGAGACAAGATATATATTCATAGCAGTTAAAATTATTTCATATTTTGAATTAAAGATGAATGTTCAAAAGTAAAGGGCAACTGGGATGTGGGAAGAGATGGGAAAGAAGGGGAAATTATGCATGTATGTATATACAGGATAACTAACAGTTGAACTACTGTCTTCTGTTGCTTTACTGAAAGGAACAGTTAATGATGACTAGTTTGATCACTATTGCATGTCTCTGTTTTCCTGAGAAACCACTTCAAAGATAGCAATAGTAATACAACAACCATTGTTAATTTCCTACCACTTTGTCTATAATTCTGTATTGTTTGCATTGTTCTTAAGCTATTTTGTAAATGGATGTCTGTTTGTTAGTATGTTTTCCTTCTTTTATTTTTAAAATAAACAAAGAAAGGAAGTAAAGATAGTGTATGCATTTTTTTAAAAACAACAAAAAAGAAGCATTATTATCCAGGTTCCCTCATAAGATCAAGAATTTAGGTTGGAATTCTAAACTTTGATTTATACGTATTTCCAGAAAAAGAACCAAAGTTTTAAATGAAGATTCAGTAGGTATTTCTGTTTTAACAATGAATATACTTTGCACATAAGGGAATGAGATTAACATACTTCTTTGATCCAGTCAGCTAAAACAAAACTGCATGCAACCAATGATATAGAATTTGTGTTTGGTATCTCTAGGTTGAGCCTATAAGTCTAGTTGATTCAATTTAAGAGGAAATGGAAACAGAAAAACTTCTCCTAGGTATTTTGAAATATATATCTACATCACGATACTAGCATCATGTAGAATTCTTAGTAGAGTCTCAGTAACATGAATGAATGTACATACGGTAACACTCAAACAAATTTGAGTGTAAAGAACACATATTTTATATCTCTGGAACTTTCTATGCACCATGTTTGACTTAACATGGCAAGAGCTTCTGATAACATAAAAACTATCTTTAGTATTTTATATCTATAGAATCTTCAAAACTACTTCATTTGAATTATTTCATTTTATTCTCACAATATCCTTGTGAAGCAGTCAGAACATATATCATCCCTCCTTGGCAAACAATGTAAGGTGGCGTAATAAAGGTTCATATTGGTTCCTACTCTTTTATTCATAAAGCCTTCTCCTCTCCGAAATGGCTGTATTATATTCTTTCCTGATTAGCTTAAAGGTGACCAGAAAAAATTTTTAGTATTTTAGTCAACTGAAAAAAAATTTAGGGACTTGCTATAGAATATTTATTTATAATATTCATTAAAAATAAAAAGAAATATATTAAAACATAAGGCTGAGTATATGAATATTCAAAGTAGTTAGAAGGCAATAGTGTTCTTTCAAGTATTAGAGATAGAGACATTGTAGAAATGAAATTTAATGTACACTTAAGTTTATATATATATATATATTTACATTATTTCACAAATTTAACATAAATTGATAAATCAAGGTGTTTTCTGTGTATCACACAGGAAGTTTGACACTGGGTATTGGATCCCATCTTTCATCCTAAGCTGAAAAATAAACAAAATGTACAGTACACATGATATAGAAAAGATTCCAACAATTTATAGTAGCCTTGCTAAATGTGCAATTATGAGAAATCTGAAAATTATACAGCTTTACTTCATGCAAGAAATGATTCTCATACCTTCATTTGCAGCAGAAAATGCTCCCTGCCCCAGCCAGTATACTTTCATTTGTTAGTTGCCCAGGTAATAGTTCCCATTCCAGATCCAGGTGTGCATGTCTCTTAGAAATGGTGATGCACAGCTGGTCACTATGATGCACATTGTATAAACCAATCCCCACTGACAAGCCATTCTGCCTCTGTACTTCCTGCTTGCTTATCTCATATAAAACTTAGATCACCAGAGATCAGGGCCAGATATTTTGGGAATTATTCCAATTAGTTCCCATCCACGTTAATAAATCTGCCCCCAAATCCTAGGTATTATTTAAGCGTTTCTGCTTGCCATTGCATCGGGTGCATTGACTGGGAAGATAAACCATGTTGACCTTTTGGCCACTGGTCATGGCCTCTATGGATAGAACAAGGACCTCTCAGGTCCCAACAGCAAAGCTCGCCTTCGAGATTTCTTGAGTCCCCTCAGATGTCTGGAGAAGAATTCCTGGCTCCCTGCTCAAGCAGCTCACATTGCACTCCAAAGGCAGGAGGGCACAATCTGTCTGTGTGCCTGCCTGCCTGATTCTGCTAAGACCTCCAGGAGCACCCCAGTTAGTCAGTCTGTCAGTCGTACTCAATTTGAGCAGAAGAAAAGCTTGATTAACACTTGTTAAAGTCACTCTTGAAGAAAAAGGGAGTTGGAATTTTTAACCACTGAGGACTTGATGAATGAACGCATGAGAGAGTGAAACAGACAGTGCAAGCAATAGACTTCTCTGTGCATCTAGACTGGCAAGCATTGGTTGTGATAGCTCACTGGGTCCTCACCTGTGGTTTCGTGGCAATCAACATATGGCATAATATGCCACACACACTCCTTAACTAAGTCACACCTAAATCCCTGCAGGGGTATGACCAGGAGGGCATCTGAATGATCTCTCACTGAAGGACACTTGCCCTTTGTCTGCTGTGCTGTCATTCAAGGGTACACAACATACACCATAGGGAGATAGAATGGGAACTAATTAGTTAAAAACCACAATCCCTGACAGCAGGAAAAAGGTACTTTTATGGAGTTAAAAATGAAACCAAACTTCTTCCTGCATCCCAAAGGAAAACAGAAACCCAGAATTCTTCCCAAGAATTCCTCCTTGGCACCCTTGTTGGCCACCACAGTTGCATCCCCTGCTCCCAACTCATCTACTTCCAGCCAATTGAACCAGTTTCAGTTCAATGACTGCATTTGACCACAAGGCTCTGAGAGACTCTCAGATTCAGCCGAAGCCAGGAAATTTTTATCCTGTTTTGCCTGAGGGCCCCAAGTTTGGCCTGCTTCCACCTTACGTTCAACAACCCCAAACTGTTCAGCCAGCCATGATGCCACCACCGCCAGTTCTGTCTCCTGCACCACAGCCTGCTGCTCTACTCTCAGCAACTCCTTCTGACTCTACTTAATACTGAAGAACACCACATCTTAGATGGAGCCCAAGCCTGGTTAAAGTCAAAAGTCCCCACTACTGTGGTTGATCCTGACCCTTGGGTGAATACAGTCCTCCCCTGAGTGCATCCAAATAGGGGTTGTAATGCAAAGGAGGGCCATGAAGCATTAGATCAGTACCACACTGCTGTCCTGGCACACCTCAAAGAGGCAAGAAGCCAAATAAACATGTCTAAAGTTACTGAAGTTACCCACAGAAGCCCCTACTATTTTCAGGGAGGCTCTAACAACAGATTTGGCCAAGCCACCAGAACCTTTTATCTAAAGTTTTTCTGTCCCTTCCACCTCCATCATGGCCCCCTGAGCAAACAGTATGGGCTGTCAAATTGCTAAAATATAACTCTCTTAACTCTAAAGCCAGTTTCATGATCTCCAAGCTGCCAGTGCTCTGTGATTTCCTTCCATATGTATTGCCTCAGTTTTCTGATACCCATAGCCTGCTGGCATACATGCCTGAACCTGAAAAATGCCTTCAATTGGCTCCTACCAGCCAGCCCCTCTTTGCAACTGACCTGGACTCCATCTCCCAGAGATTCAAAAACTTTACTTACTCTTTGAAAAAATATTTCTGATTAATGACACTCAAGCTGCCTACTAAAAAGACACAAAAGTTCCACTGAACATATGGCAGAAACTGGTCACAAGAGAAAGCTCCACAAATTTCTTGGAGCTGCTGGATTCCATATGCATACTCAGACTTCCAGTCCCTAGGAATGCCTAATGGCCTCTAACGGCTGCCTCCCTCTTTGCCTCCGTGCTCTGATAGTCACAGTCCTTCTGATCAAGAAAATTGACATGCTCACCTTAGACCAAGACCTGTCAAGTTGCTACATGCTCTAATGGGATGAACTGTTCTAAAAAATGGACCCTCTGACTGATGCTGAGTATACCTTGTTTACAGATGTAAGTAGCTCTGTTAGGAATGAAGTCTGACAAGCTAGATATGCTGTGGTCACCTTCGACAAAACTATTTTGGGCAAAACTCTCCTGCAGGGATGATCTGCACAGAAAACTGCTGTTTGGTAGCCTGCCACCAACAATCTAAAATAATCTGGCCTAGAAACCTAAGCCCACTCCAGGGATCCAATTTATTGGAACATCAACCCCAGCCAGAAAATATTTACCCAATATTCCCAGAAGACCAGAGCCAGACCTGTCCCCACCATTTGTTCTGCAAGCTCAAACCACAGCATTAATGCCCATATCCCTACATGCAGCTCAGGCTTTAGCATCTGTGTCACTGACCCTGACCTCATACATTATATTGGACTCTGTCATTTAAAGATATATAGGTAGATTACCAAAAAAAAAAAAAAAAAAAAAACCCATAACCCTACAGAAATAGCTTGTAACCAGATAAGCTCTATCTGCAGACATTCCTGCACAAACATATAACCCAGGTACGTATTAACCTCTACAGACTTAGATCCACTAAAATATTACTTGGACAGCTCTGTCAAGGCTGTATGAAGAGACAATGTATGCTAATAAGTTCATGCACGATGGACGCCTGCAGGCACAGTTCACAGGATTGATTTGTACTTATTCCCCCTGATTTTTGTGTCTCTTCAGGCTGCTTATCCCAGTCTTTGCTTCTGTGCCTCCCTGCTAGCTGTGGTTTTTGTTAACTGACCTGGATTATGCTTACCCCAGTCCTTGCTTCCCCATCCCTGTGCTAGTTGTGTTCTTGGCTTTCTTTTTGGCATTAAACTCTATGAACAGTTGCCCCATGTGAATAGAACAATCAGTCAAACACTTGATGAAGATTTGATGGTGTCTAAGACACATTAGACACTCCTAGATCAGATTTACTCCCTCAGTACCTTCCAGAGTAATGTTACAGAACACATAGTCCTAAATTCTAGTTGAGCCTTGTCTCAGAAGATCATGGATAATATTCCCAGGAAAGATTTGCTGAAGAAACTAAGGGGGGGGGGTAATGTAGCAGAAAATGCCCCCTCAGCAAGTATACTTCAGCTTATTTGTTGCCCGTCCAATAGTCCCTGTTCCTGAACGGGTTGCTTCTGTCTCTTGGAAATGACTGGTCACTGTGGTACACAGCTGGTCACTCTGATGGACATTGTATAGAACCATCCCCAACTAACAAGCCATTCTGCCTCTGTACTTCCTGCTTGCTTATCCAGTATAAACCCTACACCATGAGATATCAGGGCCTGATATTTTGGGAGTGATCATGATCAGTGCCCATCAACATAAATAAATCTGTCTCCAAATCCTGGGTGTCATTTCGGTGTTTCTGTTTTCTGTTGCAATTGATACAAGATGTAATATCATCAGTTGGAAATGAAAGATGTAAAATGTTAGAAGGTCATGTTGTATTAATTCAGAATGACCTCAAGAACTACATATATGTGATTCATTTTTAGTATGGCAAAACGAACACAAGGAAGAAGAAATTTTGTAATTAAATTCACATTGACTAAGTCCATGCAGCAAAGAATGGTAAACATAAAAATCAACAAAGCAAACACACATCTTGGTAAAATGAATGTCAAAGTTTTAAAAATACATACAAATTCTCAGCAGACTAATTTAAAAAATTAAAGTGAAAAAAGAAATCTGGGTTTTTTAAATTATCTACTATCAAAAGTGAGCATGAACTGTTTAAATATATGGGGAAATTGTTATGTGTCTCAAAATCTTGAAAAGCAGCATAGCTCATACAATAAAGCTTTAAAAATAATTGATCATTGCTACCTGTTAGAGCAGATAAATGAATCACAAAGCCCTTGGGAGCTTCAACAGTTTAAAATCAAATTTAGTACACTTTCTCTTCTTTATGTTTCCTCATGTAGTAGATTTCCCATTATTTCATCTCTAGTGTTGTAGCTTGTGGATACATGTAGCTGTTGATTACTAAAATGTGGTTAGTGTTTGAGAAATGAAAATTTTACTATTACTGAATTTTAATTTTTTAAATTTGGAAACTTACACATGGCTAGTGGCCAGAATGTGGAAATGCACAAAGACTCACTATTATTTTCATATAAATTAGTTTCTTTTCTTACCTTTTTAATTTTCTTCCAGAAGGTTACTCAAAGTGCCATGAATCTTAAAAATGTTATCTGTCCACTTGTTATTTTAAATGTTTCAAATTTGAGTAGTCTCTTTTCTCCAAATTGGACACAGTTTAACACATATTGTCCTAATGCAAATGGAGGCTTAATTAGTTTCTTCTTTAGACAGAGAGCAAGAACAGATGGACGCAGAGGCTTACTGAAGTGAATCAGCCAAGGGCAATGAGAAAATGCAGTGACATGGCCATTTTTGGTGAGGGTCCTCCTGTTCCTTTCTCCCCCCCAGCCTCCAGCCAGGCTCCGCCCATTCCCTTTGTCCACCACATACCACATGTATTGGTGAAGTAAAGCACTTAGATTTTCTGTCATTGCCGTTATCTAGATGGGCTTTGACAGGTCATTTCATCTTCCTGCTCCTAGTTGTAATTTCAAGATAAAGAAGTCATATTAGAGCAAGGGACAAAAGCTAGAAACACAGAGGTAGTAAGAAACAGTGCAGCCTGGTATTCAGATATGTGTGTCCCATCTGCAAGCACTCAAATCACAGCAAAACAGTGATAATCAAGTATACAAAAATAACATCAGCAAGATGACAAAGTAGGAGTTTCCAGAAATTTTCCTTCACCTTCACATACACCCAAGGAATGTTTACACTAAAATGAACTCCCTCTGATAGAAACTCAGAAACAAGTTGACTGATTTCTGTTCTCTGGGAAACTAAGAAAATACCCATATCCAAATAAGTAGGTAGGTCTGAGGTATCATAAACTTCACTTCCAGCATGGTGCTGTACAAATGGGAAGAAATCCCCATTTCCTTACTTCTCCTTAGGAAACAAAGGTTAGAAAGTGCACATCTAGCATAGCAAATATAGTATCTTCTATGGGAAGGACTGGACCATAACTTGCCTGTGTCTGGGAATGGATGGAGCCCAACACTTGCTCATACCAGAGGACCATAAAGAGCAGTTTTAAACAGGCACATGAACACTTCCCATAGCTTTTCCCTTTGTCAGTACAGGGAAGGAAAAAAATAGCCCGCTTTCAGCTTCTCTCCGGTAGGGGTGGGACTTCACATCTACTATCCTGACATTTTCAGTTGCTGCCCAAAGGTCTGCCTTCTAACCAGCCCCCTGCATTGGGGCCTTTTAGGAGTTTTCCTGAACAGGTATGTGAGCAACTCCCCTGACTTTTCTCCATTGGTTTGCTTAAATGATTAAACCAAGCCTCTAGCCTGTACCTGGAATGAGTTGGAATATACCACAATCTTTACAGTTACCTCCTAAAGGACTAGACTTCAAAGAACTGACCCCTATGTTTTAAACATTAATTTTAAAGACAATGCAGATACTCCAGAAAATCTACAAGGTACTAGGTCATCTACAAAATGATACTCTTTAGATAGTCATCTTTGCTGCCTAGCCCTTTTACCACACCCTCAAACACTTACAAGCAAAATCTCTCACCTCAATGTTGCCATTCCTTCCTTGGAAACTCACCAGCTGTCCGTCTTAGCAGCATATTCTGTCCTGAGTAAACGTTTATCTTTACTCTTATCTTCGCCTTGGTAAATATTTACACTACCTGCATCATCACCATTTTGTCTGCTACCTCACACAGGGACATACATAAAACTTTCCGCCCAACAGCGGAGGAATACAGAGTCTCCTCAAGTGCATGAAGAACAGTCCCCATGGTGAATCATGCATTAGATCACAAAACAAAATCTTAACAAATTTTAAAAAGATAAAATGATATCAAGTACTTATTCTGACCACAATGGCGTTAAACAGAGGCTGGGGATATAGCTCAGTGGAATAAGCGCTTGCCTAGCAAGCGCAGGGTCCTGAGTTCGATCCCCAGTACTGCAAAAAAAAAAAAAAAAAAAAAAAAAAAAGTCCTAGAGAAAATCAGGGAGCTGCTAAGCCCATCTGTAGTATTGGTCGAAGACTTGCTGCTTCCTCAACAATGGCGTTAAACTAGAAATTATCAAAAGCAAGTAAGTGAGAACTTTCACAAATACACAAAAGTCAAACAACACACTCTTGAACACCATTAGGTCAAATTATAAATCAAAACAGAATGTCTTAAAATATTTATTTTTAAAATATCTCATGGGAAAGGGAAAACAAAAACACAACATACAAAAACATATGGGATATGAAAAAAACAGTACTAACCAGAAATGGCAATAAGAAGTGCCTTTATTAAAAAAGAAGAGAAATTCCATGAAGGGTCTGTAGCTGGGGTCAGGGATTCTCCATAATGCCAGTTTCTCTAGGGAGCAGGATAAAGGCTAGAAGTGAAGCCTCTGTGGTCCTCTCCAACTGGAACTGAGCCATGTGTGCACTACCTGTGAAACAGCCTCACACAAAACAAGGACACGTTCATGCCTCGAGTTGGAAAGAAGATAACATGGTACTGCTGTGGGCCAACTGTTTGTGATGCATCTCACTTGGGACATGCCAGGCACTATATCTCAGTATCTTGAGAAAAGTATTGAAGAATTCCTTTGTATGACTTCTTTGACTGTATGAATGTCATGGACATTGATGCGAAGATTATCAGGAAGGCCCAGCAGAACTACCTATTTGAGCAGTACAGGGATTAGAAGCTCTAGCTGCCCAGCTCCCAGAGGATGTTCACAATACCCTTAAGCCTTTTGCAATGAAGTTATATGAGACCATAGATCCAGAGAAGAGGCAGATGCTAGAGTGAATCCAGCCCATTGTGGAGCTAGCCAAAGTCATTTGAGCCTTCTCAGGGAAAAAGTGGGCAGTCTTCCCCAAGCATTGATGGAAGAGGCCAAGGGCATGTTTTCTGACTGGCTAGATTCCACATGTGGCAGCCAGGTGACTAACAATTCCGTTTTCTACAAACTATCCAAGAATTCCACAAAGACAAGGAAGCACTGAATGTCCTCCCTCCCAATATTTTAACCCAGGTCAGCTAGTATGTGTCAGAAATTGTGGACTCTGTTCAGAATTTTGTGGAGAATTGTTATGATTATGCATCAAATAGTTCTGTCTACTTGACACAGTGAAGTTTGCTGCCAGTGAGAAAAACTCCTAATGGAAGCTGGTACCCTAAACTGTTGCAGAGCAGAAAGCTCTTCAGGAAGAGAAAGGTGACCTATGAATCTCTGTAGACCACTGGAGTGAGAAGTGTTCCCTGAAAGACTTCACCCTGTGGAAAGCCTCCAGGCCAGGAGAGCCTTCCTGCCTGTGCCCCTGGGGGAGGGATTGTCCAGGCTGGTACATCACGTGCTCTGCCTTGGTAGGAATGCTGCTAGATTCCTCCATAGACATCCAAGAGAAGAGTTCCACCTCTGGTTCCCACATCACGATGATGAACATGTCTGCTGGGTCGGGTACTTCCTACATACAAGTCACCTGATAGTGGTAGGCTGTAACAGGTCAAAGTCACTAAAAAAACATTCATCACCCTCAAAGACCTTTTGAAGAAGTGGTCAGCATGGCAGCTATGCTTAGCTTTTGTCATGCACTCCTGGAAGAACCTGCTGGACTACTCAAGTAGCACCCAGAAGTCAGCTTTACAGTAGGACAAATTCATGAACAAGTTTTTCCTAAATATGAAAGACATTCTTCATGCTCCAGTTGATATCACCAGGCAGTTTGAGAAGTAGAAAGATGAAGAAGCAAAGCTGAATAAGAGTTTTATGACAAGAAGGTGGAAGTTCACAAAGACCTCTGTGATAATGTTGACACCTGAACAGTCATGGAGGAAAAGCAGACCCTAGTCAGTCAGTGCAGCCTCCCCATGGTGGTCTGCAAGGTAGCAAGCAGGATGCCTAACCAGGTCCTGCTAGGGAGCATTGTGCTATACCTCCATGCCAAAGATCTTTGGGGCCATTGGAGAGGAAAGTTTCCTGGGGTTCGCCATTGGACGGTCTGAGACCAGCCTAAATCTCAGATCCACTGTCACTGTCTACCTTCAGATACTGTCAAATTCAGAAAAGGTATGTGGAAGATTTCCCAAGAGAAAAAGTCCTCAAGGTTCTGAAGCTCAGTTATGTCCTCCTGGATGGAATCCTGACCAATCTTGGGGTGCAGTCTGAGGACAATGAAGGGCTGCCAACAGTGTTGAAACTAGTGGATAGACACACCTTGCTGAAAGAGACAGGAAGGGA